>VMRK01000591.1:232500-349616 GCA_016801395.1 Leptodermis oblonga
TCAGCGCGAGGGCCTGCTCCAGCTCGTTCATGCGTTCTCTCTACTGTATGTAAGTCGACGCCCCTTCACATTTGTCAGTGAAGACGGCGTGGGGGTTAATTGTGCGTTAACCCCACGATGTGATGCAAGCCTTGATGGAAAAGGCGTTGACGGCCTTTACACGCGGCCGTTATGGTACGCGACAACTCGGGGCGAGCGGATACGACAAAGACGATGAGTGACGCAAACCGCAGGGCGCACAGCGCCCGCAAGCAGGCCATCCGGCGCAAGGCACAGCGCAGGCATTCGCACTTCTACGATTCGCGTGCCCATTGGTCGTTCAGTCGTAACGCCTCCGCGGAACCGCTGAGCTGGAGCCGCGAGCGCTGGATTCTCGCCGGCACGGCGTTCCTCCTGGTCATTCTTTCCGCCCTGGTGATCCCGGCCTGGGCGGGTGCGATGAAGAAGCAGACGGCGGTCTCCGGTTCGGCGGTCACCGTGCCCATGGCCCTGTCGAAGTCGCACGCTGTGGTTCCGCTGGCTCTTCCGAAGATCGACCCCGCCTCCATCAAGCCGATCGCCCCGATCGAAGAATGGCAGACGGTGCAGGTCAAGCCGGGCCAGACCCTCGCCGACATCTTCCTGGCGCAGGGCCTCACCATGACCGATCTGCAGCACGTGATCGACGGTGCCGGCGGCGCGAAGGTGTTCCACCAGATCAAACCGGGCCAGGAGTTCCAGTTCCTTGTCGGCGACGACCACACCCTCAAGGGCGTGCGCTTCGACCAGGACGAAGCCACCATCGCCACCCTGCGCATCGACGGCGACAAACCCCAGCTGACGACGCAGACGCGCGACGTGCAGCATCGCGAGCACATCGTCCACGGTGTCATCGACGGCTCCCTGTTCGGCGCGGCCTCCCAGGCCGGCATGAGCAACGCGATGGTGTTGAAGCTGGCCGAGGTGTTCAAGTTCGACATCGACTTCGTGCAGGACCTGCGCGTCGGCGACAGCTTCACCGTCATCTACGACGACGTGTACAGCGACGGCTCGTTCCTGCGCGATGGCGATATCTCCGCCGCGGAGTTCGTGAACCAAGGCAAGCGCTATACCGCGTATCGCTACAAGAACGGTGACGGCAAATACAGCTACTACAGCGAGGAAGGGCGGCCGCTCACCGGTTCCTTCCTGCGTATCCCGGTCGACTTCACCCGGATCTCCTCGCAGTTCAGCGCCGGACGCATGCATCCGATCCTGGGCAAGATGCGCGCGCACAAAGGCGTGGATTACGCCGCCCCCACCGGCACGCCGATTCATGCGGCGGGCGATGGCGTGGTCAAGTTCCGCGGCTGGATGAACGGCTACGGCAACTTCGTGGTGATCCAGCACAACGCCACCATCAGCACGGCCTACGGCCATATGTCGAAGTTCGCCAACCTGCGCGTCGGCCAGCGTGTCAGCCAGGGCAGCACCATCGGCTTCGTCGGCATGACCGGCCTCGCCACCGGTCCGCACCTGCACTACGAATTCCGCGTCAACAACGTCCAGCGCGATCCGCAAACGGTCACGCTGCCGAAGCCGGAACCGCTGCCGGCGGCCCAGCTGGCGAAGTTCCGGAAGGACGTGGTCGGACCGCAGCTGGCCGCCTCAAGCAGATCGACAACAGCACCAAGCTCGCCCGTGCCGACACCGGCGCGAGCGGCACCGACTGATCCATGGCGCGTGCCGACGGCCTGTACATCGGCCTCATTTCAGGGACCAGCGCCGACGGCATCGACGCCGCGCTGGTCCGCTTCGAGAACGAACGCCCGGCCCTCGTCGCCGGACTGACGCATCCCTGGGCCCGTCCCTGCGCCAGCGGATCCTGGCCGTGGCGCAGGATGAGGAACATCTCGACCTGGACCGCTACGGCCGGCTGGACGTGGCCGTGGGCATGGCCTTCGCCGAAGCCGCGCAGGCCGTGCTCGCCAAGCTGGCGTAGGCGCGTCCGACGTCACCGCGATCGGCTCGCACGGCCAGACGATCCGCCATCGCCCCGGTGGCGAGCACCCGTTCACCCTGCAGATCGGCGATGCCTCGGTGATCGCGGAACGCACCGGTATCGACACCGTGGCGGACTTCCGCCGCGCGGACGTCGCTGCCGGCGGTCAGGGCGCGCCGCTCGTGCCGGCCTTCCACGCCACGGTATTGCGCCCCGTGTCCGGCTCGCGCGTGGTGCTCAACCTGGGCGGCATTGCCAACATCACCCTGCTGGGCTCCGACGGCAGCGTGACCGGCTTCGACACCGGCCCAGCCAACGGACTGATGGACGCCTGGTGCCTGCGGCATCGGGGGGAAGCCTTCGATCGCAACGGACGCTTCGCCGCGTCGGGCCGGACGGATGCAGCGCTCCTGGAGGAACTCCTGGCCGATGCCTATTTCGCGTTGCCGCCCCCCAAGAGCACGGGACGCGAGCACTTCCACCTCGCCTGGCTGGCGGCCCACCCGCGCGTGGACGACCTGGCTCCTGAAGACGTGCAGGCCACCCTGCTCGCCCTGAGCGCGGTGAGTGTGATGGCGGCGATCGAACGGCATGCGCCGGACGCCATCGACGTCATTGCCTGCGGGGGTGGCGTGACACAATGCGGGGCTGATGCAGGGGATTGCCGATCGACTCAACGGCCCTCGCCTGCGGATGAGCACCGACTTCGGTATCGATCCCGACATGCTGGAAGCGATGGCCTTCGCCTGGCTGGCCTACCGCCGCCTGCGCGGGGAACCGGGCAACCTGGCTGGCGTCACCGGGGCGCGCGGCCCGCGGTTGCTGGGTGCACTGTACGCGGCGCCCCGTCCGTTTGACGGAACGCTAGACCGCTCCGCGGAGCTTGCTTCGCCACGCGCTGCAGCATCCGCCAGGGACGACGGCGAAGCCTGGGCCAATGCGGACAGTGCCTCCTGGAAGGCGGCCTGCTCCTGGGCATCCCAGGCACCCGTGAGGTGCGCGATGTCGCCGGGCTCGAGCAACAGTTCACTGAACACGTCGCCCGGGCTCAGTCCCAGCCCGTAGCGCAATGCATGGAGGATCACTTCGTTGATCGACCAGCGGCGCTCGCGCGCGAGCGAACTTGATCCGCTCGGCCATCTGCTCGTCGATGTGTCTCACGATGATATCTGGCACGTGCGTTTTACTCCTCGCGCATGCCCCCTGTGCCGGAAATCTTACACACATCCGGCCAGCGACAGGAGCCGGCCGTCCAGCCTAGGTCGCTTCGACGGCCATGGGGCGCGGCATCCGTCGCCAGAGCAGCGCGAGCACGACCAGCGTGGGCACGATGGACACGGTGCTGACGATGAACAATGCCGCGTAGCCCGAATCCTTGACCAGAAAGCCCGACAGCCCACCCAGCAGCTTGCCCGGCAGGTTGGCCAGCGCGCTCAGCAGCGCGTACTGCGTAGCGGTGAAGCGGCGGTTCACCAGTCCCGACATGAAGGCCACCAGCACCGGGCCAGCGAAGCCCTGGGCGAAGTTGTCGCCGGACAGGGTGGCCACGAAGGCCCAGGTCTGTCCCGGATTCGTCGCCATCAGCAGGTACAACAGGTTGGATACCGCGACGCCGACAGCGGAGATCGCCAGCAGGCGACGCATCTCGAAGCGACTGACCGCCCAGCCGCCCAGCAGCGCACCGACGATGCCGACGATCACGCCGTACACCTTCGACACCTCGGCGATCTGGGTCTTGCTGAAACCGGCGTCCAGGTAGAACGGGTAGCCATGACCCCCAGCATCTGGTCCGGCAGGCGGAACAGGGCGACGAACAGCAGCAGGCCCAGCGCAGCCCCAGACCGTAGCGCGACAGGAAATCGCGGAACGGCCCGATGAAGCCCTCCTGGATCGCCACGCGCATGGGCACGCGCTCGCGCACGCGGTGCTCCGGCTCGCGAGCCAAAAGCACGGCAAGGACGGGAATGACCAGCAGCCCGCAGATGGCCATGTAGCCGCGTTGCCAGCCGAGCGCATCGGCAACGATCAGGATGCCGGCACCCCCGGCGATCAACCCCAGCCGGTAGCCGAGCGTGTAGGTGGCGGCCATGCGCCCTGCGCCTCGGGGGCGCTATCTCCACGCGATAGGCATCCACCACGATATCGATGGTGGCGCCGGCGAAAGCGGCCACCAGGGTGACCGCCATGAAACGCGCCAGCGAAAGCGTCGGCGGAAACGCGGCCATGCCAAGCAGGCCGACACCCAGCAAGAGCAGGGCGAACATCAGCCAGCCGCGACGCAGGCCCAGCGACCGAACAGCGGCAGGCGCCACTTGTCGACCAGCGGAGCCCACAGGAACTTGAAGTTATAGGCAAACGTGACGTAGCTGGCGACGCCGATCGCCCCGTAGTCGACACCCGACTCCTTGAGCCATGCCGACAGCGTGTTGCCGACCAGCAGGAACGGCAACCCGGACGCGAGGCCGAAGAACAGCAGGGTGACGGCGCCGGGCTGGGCGAAACGGCGGCGATACCACGCAAGCCCTTGTAGCGCGGCGCCGCAGCGGTATCGCTCACTCGGCGTAATCCACGATGAAGGGCGCATGGTCGGAGAAGCGCTCGTCGCGATAGATCGAGCAGTCGCGCAGGCGGTCACGCAGCCCCGGGGTCACGATCTGGTAATCGATCCGCCAACCCACGTTGTTGGCGCGGGCCTGCCCGCGGTTGGACCACCAGGTGTACTCGACCGCCTCCGCTTCAGCGCGCGAAGCTGTCGACCCAGCCGATCTCCTTGAACAAGAGGTCGAGCCAGGCGCGCTCCTCGGGCAGGCAGCCGGAGTTCTTCTGGTTGGAGGTCCAGTTCTTGATGTCGTTCTTGGTGTGGACGATGTTCCAGTCGCCGCAGAGCACGTAGTCGCGCCCGCTGGCCGCCCATTCGCGGAGGATCGGTGTCAGCCACTCCATCACGCGGAACTTGTACTGCTGGCGCTCGTCGCCCGACGAACCCGACGGGATGTAGAACGACACGACACTGAGGTTGCCGTAGCGCGCCTCGATGTAGCGACCCTCGCAGTCGAAATCCTCGCGGCCCAGCGATACGCGCACTTCATCCGGTTCACGACGCGAGTAGATCGCGACGCCGCTGTAGCCCTTCTTGCTCCGCGCATCGTGGTAGAAGCAATGGTGCCCGTCGGGCCGGAACATCGGGTCGGTGAGCTGGTATTCCTGGGCCTTGGTTTCCTGCAGGCAGACCACATCCGCCTCCTGCGTGCGCAACCATTCGAAGACGCCCTTGGTGGCGGCGGAACGGATACCGTTGGCGTTGAGCGAGATGATGGCGCATGGACCTTGATCGGGCATTCGATGACCCGCCCATCATACCTGCGCCTACAATGCGCGCATGAGCCCGCCCGTCCGCGTCACGCCCGTCACCGCCGAACTTCGCGCCGCCGTCCTCGCCGTGGCCGTGCATCCCGGGCAGGTGCCCTTCGCCGGGCGTACCGCCGATTCGCTGGCCGATGTGGCGGTGTGCCCGGGTAGCGAGGCGTTGGCGCTGCTGCTCGACGAGGCGGTGATCGGCTACGTCCGCATCGACGGCGCGCGACGGCCCTGGGCGATCATCCGCTGGCGGACGGCGCGGTGGCGCTCCGCTCCTTCATGATCGACGCAGGCCGACAGGGACAGGGCCTTGGCCGACGCGCCCTGGATGCCATTCAGGCCTATGTCGAAGGCCGCCATCCCGACCGCGAGCGCATCGTGTTGACGGTGAACCTGCGCAACGAGGCCGCCGTGCACCTCTATCGCCGCGCTGGCTATCGCGAAGACGACGAGCTGTACCATGGCGGGCCGCCGGCCCGCAATACGTGATGTGGCGCCCGTTGCACCCCTGGACCCACTGAGAGATTCCCCGTGTACGACTACCAGCGCGAATTCATCGAACTCACCCTGACCCGCGACGTGCTTCGCTTCGGCGACTTCACGCTGAAATCGGGGCGCAGCAGCCCGTACTTCTTCAACATGGGCAGGATCGATTCCGGTGCCGCCCTGGCCGGCCTCGGCCGCTCGTACGCCGCCGCGGCCATCCGCTCGGGTGTGCCCTTCGACATGTTGTTCGGCCCGGCCTACAAGGGCATCGCCCTGGCGGCCGCCGGCGATCGCGCTGGCCGACCCAGGGCGGGACGTACCGTGGGCCTACAACCGCAAGGAAGCCAAGGATCACGGCGAAGGCGGCCACTTGGTTGGCGCGCCGCTGACCGGCCGCGTGCTCATCGTCGACGACGTGATGACCGCGGGCACGGCCGTACGCGAATCCCTCGAGCTGATCCGCGCCCAGGGCGCGGAACCCGCCGGCGTGCTGATCGCGCTCGACCGGCAGGAACGCGGGCAAGGCGAGCTGTCGGCGGCGCAGGAAGTGGCTGCCCATTCGGCATCCCGGTGATTGCCATCGCCACGCTGGCCGACGTGCTGACCTATGCCGGCGAGCGGCCCGACCTGGCGGCGGAACACCAGCGGCTGCTGGCTTACCGCGAGCGGTACGGCGTGAAGGCCTGAGCGTATCCGGCCAGGATGGCCATCGGTATCCACCTCGCCGGGAGTCAGGCGTAGCCTGTCACTCCCGGCTGGATATACTCCTTGCTCAGGAGGGGACACCATGCGAGCAGTGCGTTACATGATGGCGGCGACGGCCCTGTGCTTCGGCACGGTCGCGCTGGCCCAGAACAACACCACGAACAACAACAACTTCCGCTACAAGTGGAAGGATGCCAGTGGCCATTCGTTCTTCAGCGACAGCCTGACCCCCGAGGCGATGAAGTCGGGCTACGACGTGGTCAACGCGCAGGGCGTGACGGTCCGCCACGTGGATCGCCAGCTGACGGCCGACGAGCGCGAGGCCGCCCGCAAGGTGGCCGAGCAGCAGGCCGCGGTCCAGGCGGCAGCCGACCAGCGCAAGCGTGACGACGCCCAGTTGCTCAATGCATATCCCGATGAAGCGGCCTTTTCGACCGCCAAGCAGGCCGAGCTGGACAACGTCGAGCAGGCCGCCCGCACCACCCGCATGAATCTTCAGGGCCAGGAAAAGGCGCTGGCCGACCTGCTCAACCGCGCCGGTGACCTCGAGCGCAGCAAGCAGCCCGTGCCGCCCTACCTGAACGACCGGATCACCGAGCAGCGCAACACGGTGGCCGGCCTGCGCGCGGCGCTACAGCGGCAGCAGGCCGCCAAGGATGCGCCCAGGTGAACATGGATGCGCAGCTGAAGCACTATCGCGAACTGAAGGCCGCGGACTCGTCCGGCCGCTGATCCGGCCCCGGCCGGAATCCACCGGTCAGAACGGCAGGGGCAGGTCCGGAGACACCGCCAGCAGGCGCTGGCGGAAGGCCTGCTTGATCCGCTCCAGCGCCTTCCCACTGTCCGCGTCGAAACGGAAGATCAGCGCAGGCGAGGTGTTGGAAGCACGCACCAGACCCCAGCCGTCGGACCAGTCCACGCGCACACCGTCGATCGTCGTCACCCGGGCGTCGTCGAAGGTGGCGCCAGCGCGGAACGCATCCATGAAGCGGAACGCCATGCCTTCCTCCGCCACCGGCATCTTCAACTCGGGGGTGGACACGCTCCGGGGCAAGGTATCGAACAGCTCGGCGACACTGCGTTCTTCCAGGTCGCCGGCGACGATCTCGAGCAGGCGCGCCGCGGCGTAGATACCGTCGTCGAAGCCGTACCAGCGGTTGTTGTCGGCGAAGAAGAAATGGCCGCTCATCTCGCCCGCCAGCGCGGCGCCGGTCTCGCGCATCTTCGCCTTGATCAGCGAGTGCCCGGTACGCCACATCAGCGGCACCCCCGCGGCATCCTGGATCACCTTGCGCAGGTGGCCCGTGCATTTCACGTCGTAGATCACGGTGGCACCGGGATTGCGCGAGAGCACGTCGCCCGCGAACAGCATAAGCAGCCGGTCCGCGTCGACGACCTCGCCCTTGGCGGTGACCACGCCCAGCGGTCGCCGTCGCCATCGAAGGCGACGCCAGGTCCGCGCCGAGCGCGTGCACCGCCGCGATCAGGTCCGCCAGGTTGCGCGGATCGGACGGATCGGGATGGTGGTTGGGGAAGGTGCCGTCGACGTCGCAGTACAGCGGGATGACTTCACAGCCGATCCCTTCGAGGACGCGGGGGGCCGCCACGCCGGCCACGCCGTTGCCGGCATCCACGACGACCTTGAGGCGCCGCTCGGCGGAGACGTCGCCCACGATGCGGGCCACGTAGGCATCGAGCACGGACTGCTCGCGCCGGCTACCGCCGCCGTCGTCGCGCAGGCTACCCTCGACGATCCGGCGATGCAGGTCGGCAATGGCCGATTCGGCCAGGGTCTCGCCGCCGACCACGATCTTGAACCCGTTGTGATCGGCCGCGTTGTGGCTTCCGGTGACCGCAACGCCGCAGCCGGTGCCCAGGTGGAACGCGGCGAAGTACACCAGGGGCGACGGCGCCAGGCCGATGTCGATCACGTCGATGCCGGCGGCACGCAGGCCCTCGGACAGGCCGCGCGCCAGCGACTCGCCGGAAAGCCGGCCGTCGCGACCGACCACCATTTCGTGCAGGCCACGCTCGGCCATCAGGCCGCCGATCGCCTGGCCGATGCGATGAGCCACATCCGGCGTGAGTGACGTGCCGGCCACGCCGCGAATGTCGTACGCGCGGAACATCGACGCATCGAGCGCGGTCGCCACGGCGGCGGCAGGCGGCGGTGCGACCCGCTCCCGCGCATCCGGGGCATCCACCGGGTGGGACGATACGGGCGGCAGGCGAGGCTTGCGTGGCACCTCGGCCACCAGGAGTTCGGGCTCCACCGGTGCCTCGATCGTGACCGGTCGGCGTCGGCTGGACCACAGCAGGAATCCGCCCGCGCCCAGCCCGATCAGGCTGAGCAGCGCGCCAGCGGCACCGAGTGCGGAATGACGATGAACGCCTGGGGCATGGCCGCCACGACATACAGGGACGTGCCGGGGATGACCGTCTCCTGGCCTTCCGCATCGACCGAGGTCGAGCCCTTGGCCAGCAGCGTGATGCCGCTGTCGCCGCTGCCCTGCCGGAGGGACAGCCGACCGCCGCCGGGCGAGGCGGCATCGAAGCGCGCCGCCATGTCATCGAACGGGTACTCCAGCCAGCCCAGGCGCGCAGCGTACCGCCGACGGTGATCGGCTCGGCCACGGAAAGGAAACGCCGGTTATCGCGTACGGCGGTGGCCGCGACAGGCGGCTCGGACGAGCCCAGCGCGGCCAGCAATTGCGCCGCCTTGGCGTAACCGAACTCACGAAAATTGGCGCGAACGACTTCGTCCAGGCCGGCGCTGTACACCTCGACCAGGGCGGTGGCCGGCAGCAACGCGTGCAGTTGCGCGGCCGCGGCGGGGTGATCGTCGATCGCCGCCTGGACGGCGGGGGCGGCGGGGCCCGCAGGAATTGCTGGCGCTTGGCACCGTAGAGAGTGCCGAGATCGCGTACGGCCTGGCGCTGCGCATCGCGCGTGCGCTCCGCCGCGGCGCCTTCGTCGGCGATCAGCCAGGCCTGCCAGGCACAGAACGCGCCGACCACGATGAACAGCGTCGCGCCGGCAGCGGCAGCAAGCGTCGCAGATCGGCACGGGATGAAGCCCGCCCTTCCCCGCCCTTTTTCCCAGCCATGGTGCCCCTCGTTTCCCTTGGCGAATCAACCGATACCGGTCGAACCGAACCCGCCCTCGCCCCGCTGCGACGGCGTGAACCCCTCCACCACGCGCAAGCGTGGACGCCCTACCGGCACGAGCAGCAACTGTGCCACCCGATCGCCTGGGGCGATGGTGACATCGGCGTTACCGCGATTCCAGCAGGAAATCATCAGCGGGCCCTGGTAGTCGGCGTCGATCACGCCGACCAGGTTGCCCATGACCAGGCCCTGTTTATGGCCCAGGCCCGAACGCGGCACGATCAGCGCGCACCAGGCGGGATCGCCGATGTGGATGGCCAGGCCGGTGGGCACCAGGCGGCTTTCGCCCGGCGCGAGCGTGACCGGGGCATCGACCGCGGCGCGCAGGTCCATGCCCGCGCTGCCTGCCGTTGCCGGCTCCGGCAGGGGAATGCTGGTGCCCAGGCGCGGGTCGAGAATTTTCAGTTCGATGTCGATCAAGGCGTGCTTCCGTGTCCGGCGAGGAAATGTCGGGCGACATGCGCGATGAGATGGCGGGCGAGTTCGGTCTTGGCCGTGCGGGCCAGCGCGATGTCGCCGTCACGCCAGTAGAGGTGGAGGGCGTTGTCCGGCACCTCGAAACCCTTGCCCGCGCCCACGTCGTTGGCGGCGATCATGTCCAGGCCCTTGCGCCGCAGTTTGTCCTGCGCATACCCGGCGATATCGCGCGTTTCGGCGGCGAAGCCGACGAGGAAGGGGCGACCCGGGCGGGCGGCCAGCGCGGCGATGATGTCGGGGTTTTCCGTCAGCTCAAGACGCAGCGGCGAGCCGGCGGTTTTCTTCAGCTTGTGCCCGGCCAGTTCCGCCGGGCGGTAATCGCCCACCGCGGCAGCGCCGATGTAGATGTCCGCGCCATCTGCCGCGACCAGCACGGCATCGTACATCTGCCGTGCGCTGCGCACGTCCACGCGGCGCACGCCGGCAGGCGTGGTCATCGCGACGGGGCCCGCCACCAGCGTGACGTCCGCGCGGCGTCCCGCGCGGCGGCGGCCACGGCGAAACCCATGCGTCCGGAGCTGCGGTTGCCGATGAAGCGCACCGGGTCGATGTCTTCATACGTGGGCCCGGCGCTGACGACGACGCGGCGGCCGCGTAGCGGCTGCTCGCCGAACGAGGCGACGAGGATGTCACGCAGTTCATGCGGCTCCAGCATGCGGCCCGAGCCGATGTCGCCGCACGCCTGGTCGCCATCGGCCGGGCCCAGCACCTCGACGCCGCGAACCCGCAGCGTGCCGATGTTGGCCTGGACGGCGAGATGGGCCCACATCTGCTGGTTCATGGCCGGCGCGACGTAGACGGGCGCCGCCGTGGCCAGCACCACCGTGGTGAGCAGGTCGTCGGCATGCCCGTGGGCCAGTCGTGCCAGCGTGTCCGCACTGGCCGGCGCGATCAGCACGCGCTCGGCCCAGCGGGCCAGCTCGATATGGCCCATCGCCGCCTCGCCTTGTTCATCCCACAGGCTGACCCGCACGGGTTGTCCCGAGAGGGCCTGGAAGGTGGTTGGCGTAACGAAGTGCGTGGCACCTTCGGTCATCACCACGCGTACCTCGGCCT
Organism: Leptodermis oblonga; assembly: GCA_016801395.1. Taxonomy (NCBI): domain Eukaryota; kingdom Viridiplantae; phylum Streptophyta; class Magnoliopsida; order Gentianales; family Rubiaceae; genus Leptodermis; species Leptodermis oblonga. The sequence continues at coordinate 243,709 of VMRK01000591.1, forward strand.
GGAGGTCGCGCAGACGGCGAACGAGCTCGCAGATCTTGTAGGCGGCGATGCCGCCGGTAACGCCGATCAGGATGCGACGCTGATGAAGACTCATGGCGGAACGGCGCCGTGGCGGGGGTCGGTCAGCTTAGCGGATTTCCGCGAAGCAGGCGCCGAAGGCAACCCGGGAGGCACCTTAGTTCAAGGCTTCACCACGGGCTCGTCGCCGGCATGGGGCGATACCGCGCTGCCTGCCGCCATGGCGGCGACTGCGGTGAAGCGGCCTAACGGGCATAGCGTCACGCCGCCACACGCCGGCTGCGCCAGCACCTGTCGCACCAGGGCACCGGCGGCCGCCATGTCGCCCGCCCGCAACGCATCCAGCGTCGGCATGACGACCGTGAGGCGAACGGCCTTGCCGGCCGGCGTCTGCACCAGGTCATAGACCAGGGCACCGCCGGGCGGGTAGTCGTCACCCCGCGTGGCCTCGTGCCAGTCCAGTCCGAGCAGGCCCGCTTGCGCCGCCAGATCGGTGTCGTGACCCAGTAGCACCAGCACGCGCGTGCCCGGCGGCACGAGGGACTTGAACGAGGTGGGCTGCGCGGCCGCCTGTGCCAGCGTCGCCGTGACATACGCCAGCATCGTGCCGCCACGTGTCCGCGATGCGGCGGGCGTAGCGTGCGCCAGCCGGAACGACACATTGTGCAGCCCGATGATGCGCGCGACGCCCGCGGCGTCCAGTCGACCCCAGCCGTACTGCGCCGCGGGCATGCCTTCCACATAACCGAGCATGATGTTCTCGGCCAGCGAGCCAGCTGTTTTCAGGGCCTTTGCCTCGTCGCCCCCCAGCAGCACCTGCTTGCCCCCGGCCTTCGCCCGGGCAAGGCAGGCGTCGTCGTGGCAACCCAGCAGCACCTGCTGCAGGACGGCCAGGGTCTGGAGGACCGACGCGTCGATGGCCGCGGCCTGGATGCCACCGCCATCGTCGTCATCGCCGGCGGCCGCGCCGCGGAACAACGGGTCGTCCTGCCCCACGGGAAAGGCCTGGTAGACGGGCGCGCAGCCGGGCGAAAGCCCCCTCAGCAAGCGACGGCGCTGGCCTGGTTGCGCGCGGTGCTGTCGGCGATCACCCGTACCTCGCCCCGGCAGCTGTCGTGAGGCAGTCCCGCGTCGCGCAGGTCCTGGCCCAGGCGTCCACCGAGCGAGCGCAAGGTATCGCGGCCGTGCTCCGTGTTGCCCGGGCGGCACTGGCCATGAGGGCCACGGATCGGCGGCATAGCGGGCCAGATCCGCCGGTGGCTTCGTCGGCGAGCGGATGCCATGGCGCATCAGGATCACCCGCTCCAGCACGGGGGTCGGTGTCCCGGCGTCCACGGCGCCGGCCACCGGTACGGCAAGGCCAAGCATCGCGACCGTGACCAGCAGGCGCCACACGATCGGCGTCCTCATAGCTTCAACGACAGGTCGAGAAGACGCCGCGCCGGGCAGGCCCCAGTAGAGTGCATTGCCGCTGACGCTCTGCGTACCCGCATAGCCGATGAACTTGTGGACGTTGAACAGGTTGTTGACGTCCATGCTGACGGACCAGCCCTTGCCCGTCGGACCGCCGTCGGCGCTGCGGTAGCCCAGGGCGGCGTCGGTGGAGACATACGCGGCCAGCCGATGGTCGTCGACGAACACCGTTGCCGCTGCTGTTGGTCGCGTTGTCGCTGCCGTACTGTGCGCCGATGAACTTGGTCATCACCGAACCGTAGTAGCCGAGCGGACTGCTGTACAGCAGACCCAGCGCGGCGGTGAGCTTCGGCGTACCGGCGATGCGCGTGTCGGTGTGCTTGTAGGTCGCCTCGTTGTAGGTCGCATTGCCGTAGAGGCTGAGCGCAGGGGTCAACGCGAAGGTGCCCTCCACTTCGGCGCCCTTGTAGATCGCGCCGCCTGCATTCAGGTAGGTCGGCTGCTGGCCTGTGTCCGTATTGACGAGCGTGGAGGCGAGATAGTTACGGAAGTCGATGTAATAGACATCGGCGCCGAACGTCAGCCCGCGATCGGCATACGCCGTGCCGACCTGGTAGTTCGTGGTGGTTTCCGGATCGAGCCTGCGCGACCCCGACAGTTCGATCACGTCGATGGGTGGCGCGAGGAACCCCTTCGCCACCTGCGCATAGCCGGCCCACCGGTCGCTGAAACTGTCGTGCAGGCTGAGCGACGGCAGCAGGGCGTTGTAGTTGGCGGCGTCGTACTGCGACACCCGGGCATTCTGCTTGCTGACGGGCGCGCTCATCTGTCGCGTCACGGTGCTGTAGCGCGCGCCCGGGCTGAGGGTGAGCGCATCGGTGAGCGACCAGTCGTACTGCACATACGGCTGGAACGTGTCGGTGCGGTCGCGCAGCAGGTAGTTGTACGTCGAGCCGTATTTGGTACCCGTGGCCACGCCGGTGGTCAGGTCGAGCGGATACTGGTAACGGGCATCCAGGCTGCGCTCCAGCCATGCACCGGTCTGCAACTGCCGGGGCCGAGCTCGCGTTCGAACCGGAGCACATCACCGAACGCATGGAAGCCGGAGTCGGACAGCTTGCCGGGCACGTCGTGCTTCAGCGTGGCGACCTTCTTGCCCGCCGCGTTGTAGACCGACACACCGTTGTCGGCCGGGTTGTCGTCGGTGGCGTCGGTGGTCTTGCGGGCCCAGTGATCGAACGTGTTCAGATAGGCCTTGTTGTCCATGGTCCACGCGCCGAGTTGCGTGACCAGGCCCACGTAGTGAAGCTGGAATAGTACGCGGCGTTGTTGTAGCCCTTGTAGCTTTGCAACGACGGATCGTCGGTCAGGCCGCGCCGCCAGCCAAACTGGTCGATCTGCTGCTTCGTGGCACCCTGCACCGTGTTCTGGTGCTCGCGGTTGTAGCTGCTGACGAAGGTGAGCGTGGTACCCGGCGACAGCGTGGTGAGGGTCTTGATGAACGCATGCTCGCGCTCGTCGTCCACCCCCTTCAGGTAGGTATCGCTCTTTTCCTTCGAGATGTCGGCAAAGAGGCGCGTGTTGCCGATCGTCTCGTCGGCACTCACGCCGCCGGCCAGCGTATTCCAGCTGCCCGCGGTGGTGTACAGCGTCACCCCGTCGACCTTGGCGGGATCGCGCGAACGCAGGCCCACCGTGCCGCCGAAGGTAGCGTTGCCGAGGGTGGCACCGCCGCCCGGACCGCGATCGATCTCCGCCTGGCCCAGCACGTGGTTGTTGAAGTAAGCCGAGGTGGTGTGGTGCAGGTCGCTCGCGTCGCCGAAGGGAATGCCGTCGAAGGTGTGTTGAACTGGCCGTCCTGGAAGCCGCGGATGCTGATGCCTTCGTTCTTGCCCATGCCCGGGCCTTCGGGCGAGGTGACGGTGACACTGGGCGAGTACTTGATGATGTCGTCGAAGTTGGCGTTGAAGCGCAGGCCGTCGCGGATGAAGCGCTCGTCGATCACTGACGTGGGCTGCGTGGCTTCCAGCGGCGGTGCGCTGGGCGCGAGCGTGTCGACGGTGTTGGCCTGCACGCTCACCGGAGCGAGGTCGCGCGGTGCGCCTTCGGCCCCGTCGATCGGGGGAGCGGGTCGGCGCGGCGGCGGCCGCGGGTGCTTTTGTCGGGATGGCCTGCCGGCAGCAGCGTGACCGTGGAGGCGGTGACGAAGCGATAGTCCAGCCCCGTTCCCTCGAGCAGCGTGTGCAGTTGCCCCCGTGGCTCGAGTCCGGCGGGAACCGCCGTGCTGCGCAGGGCGTGCACGGCATCCGGGCTGTACACCACCTGCAGGCCGGTCTGTCGCGCGAAGGTATCCAGGGCCTGGTCGAGCGGCAGCGCCGCGATGGGCGCCTCGTTGGCGACCTGCGCCGCGAGGGCCGACAATGGCAGCGTACCGAGTAGCGCGGCCAGGGAAAGGGCGAGTGTGTTTCGCATGCGGGGAGACTCGTGAAAGGAGACAGGGCAACGTGGCGCATGTCACATACGAGTCGGGGGAGCCCGGGCCGGGTACCGCTTTCTTCGTGAATCTTTTCTTACAGCCGTGCCGCCGCGCCGCCATGCGCTCGGCGGACGATGTGGATACCCGCGCCGTCGCGGCGCACCTGCACCCCGGGAAACGTCTGCAGATAGGCGATGAACCCGGACGGATCTCGCCCATGGAAACGCCCGCTGATGCGCATGCCGGCCACCTGCGCGTCGTCGATCAGCAGGGGTGCCTGACCGTAGTGGTTGAAGCGGCGGGCGACGTCCGCCACGGGCGCATCGTGAAAATCGATATCGGCGGGCAACCAGGCGAGGTCGGTCGACAGGTCCGCGTGCGGCTCCAGATGGGTGAGGCTGCCGTCGCTGGCCAGGGTGGCGTGTTCCCCGGCTTTCAGATGGGCGACGACCTGGGAAGCGCTTTTCGCCGTCCACGACCACGGCCGGTCGTCGCGTGGCGCCATCACGTCGACCTGTCCGCTGAGGACGATAACCTCGCCCGTACCGGGGGTGGCCGTGACCTGGAAGACGGTGCCGATGTCGCGAAGGACGGAACGACCGAGGGTCACCGTAAGTGGTGCGCCTGAGCGGTGACCCACATCGAGCATCATGGTCCCGTCGAGCACGGCGATGTCGCGACCCGCAGTGCCCAGGTCGACGCGGATGCGGCTGCCGCGATCAAGCTGGATATGGCTGCCGTCGGCCAGGTCGATGCTACGCACGGCGTCGGTCGGCGCGGTGTAGACGATGCCAGGCGGCGCGTCCTGCCGGGGCCATGCGGTAAGCACGACCAACGCGACGGCGGCCGCCATGGTTAGCGCGCCAGCGATCCACGGCCAGCGCCGGGCGCGCCTGGCGACGTGGCTTGGCCGCGCGCGGCGGGCAGGGCCCGTGGCGCCCGGACGCAACGCGACCACCGCCGCTCGCTGGCGGCCTGCGCGATGAGGACCGATGCGGCGACCGGCTCGCGGACGGCCGCCTCCTTCATGTCCTGGTCGAGCTGCACCGCGGCCATGTATTCGGCGACGTGCGCCGGCGAGTGGCGCAGCCAGTTCACGAAGGCAACGCGCGAGGCTTCATCCAGCCCCTCACGACTGGCAAGCAGCCACTGGCCGGCTTCCTCGGCGATACGCCGTGCCGCGAGCGTGGTCGGATCATGCATAGCGCGCCATCCCTTGCCGGCATGCGGCCAGTCCCTTGACGATGTACTTCTTCACCATGTGCACCGACAGGTCGAACTGCTCGGCGATGTCGCGGTAACTCAGGTCGTCGCGGTAATGCAGCAGCATCACCGCCCGGCACTTCGGGGACAGCCGCTCCATCAGCGCCAGCAGTCGCTTGCTGCGCACGTCGCGATCCACATCCGCCTCGGCATGGCACGGCGTGGCCAGGCGCTCCAGCAGGTCGTCGCGGCCGCCCTCCTCCCGGGCGCCTGGCTGCCGACCGCCCGCCCGCTGGCGAAGCAGGTTGGTGGCCACGGTGAACAGGTAGGCCTCCGGGTTGCGGATGCTCTCCGGGTCGGCGGACAAGAGGCGCAGGTAGGTCTCCTGGACCAGGTCCTGCGCATCCCAGGCATGACCGGTGCGGCTCCGGACGTAGCGATGCAGCGGCCCGTCCTGTTCGAGCAGGACGTGGGCCAGACCGGTGGGGGAATCGGACATCGGACTCACGGAAGCGGAGCGGCGCGTGAGGCGGTTTCGCCTCGGCAGAGCCTGGGAGGCTGAGCGTAGGCAGGGTGGGTTACCGGGATGTGACGGGGGAGCAGACGTTACGACACCTGCGGAAGCGACCTCTTCGCGCAAGTGCCCTGCAGCATGGAAGCGAGGTCGTCACCATCGACACAGAGCGTCGGGCCTGACGGCTTACGGCCGGATGATTCGCCGTAGACCAGATTGAAATAGGGCCGGTGCGACGACTGCTCCGCATACACAGCCAGAAACGACGCGTCGTGAACGGAGGCGTCTGCCAGGCGAAGGGCATCGGCCAACTCGCTGGCTACGCCAGCCTCCCCCACCGTGGCGTCCGACAGGCCACAGGCGTGAACCGCCTCGGCAAGAAGCGCAGGCAAGCTCGATGCGTCGCACCGGAATAGCGGGTGCTCATCGACACCCCCGTTCACCACAACCGTATATCTGCTCGACGCATCGCGATAGCCGTCGATCTTTATGAGGACGGAGTGGCCCGACCGCGCCATGCCGCACAGGACCGGCACGAGCCGAGCGACCTCCTGCCATTCGGAGGCCGTGATGTCCGGTCGGTTCTCGTAGGTAAGCCTCATGAGGCCATCCGTCATGCATGCCCTGGACGAGGACCACAGGGTACTCGTAGCACCCGTCTTGCACGCACCGCGATCGCCCTCTCTTTTTCAGAATCGTTCTATCGCCACCGGGACGCGACACGCCTAACGTGGAGATCACGCCAGCCATCGGTCGGCCTACGGAAACCATGCCCATGAAACAGGGCCATCACCCTCACTCGGCGGTGCGCGATGGCGCGCCGGCTTTTTCGACACGGGCGTCGCCCGCCCTGACTATCCGGCAGTGGCCGGTGGGCGATCGGCCGCGCGAGCGTCTGCATGCCCACGGCGCGGCGGCGCTGTCCGATGCGGAACTGCTGGCGGTCGTGCTGGGTAACGGCGTGCCGGGGCGCGATGCCGTCGCCACCGGCCGCGCGTTGCTGGCGCAGGCGGGAAGCCTGGGCCGACTACTCGCCGACCCGGATCACTTGCCCAAGCTGGCCGGGGTGGGGCCGGCCAAGCGCGCGCGGCTGGTCGCCACGATCGAACTGGCTCGCCGGTCGCTGCGCGAGAAGCTGGCAGACCTTCCCGCCATCACCTCACCGGAGGACAGTGCCGACTACCTCACGGCACGGCTGCGGCACCTGCCCTACGAGGTGTTTGCCTGCCTGTTCCTGGACAGTCGGCATCGGGTGCTCGGGTACGAGGAACTGTTCCGTGGAACGCTGGACGGCGCCAGCGTCTACCCGCGGGAGGTGGTGCGTGCCTGCCTGCGCTACCACGCTGGCGCCGTCATCCTTGCACACAACCACCCCTCGGGCGCCGCCGAGCCCAGCCGGGCGGACTGCGAGATCACCCGCGTGCTGGGGACGCGCTGGGGCTGATGGATATCCGGGTGCTGGATCACCTGGTCATCGGCCAGGGGGCACCGGTGTCGATGGCCGCCGTGGGCCTGCTTTAGGCCTTACGACAGGCAAAAAAAGGCTCATCGCGGATTTCAGGGAGGGCTCGCCTTCGGCATCGCGTTGGGCCTTGGAGCTCGGGCGCCTTGGAGCAAGAGCCGGCGAGTGCCACCCTCGGGGCCACGCCTGCGGCGACCCGAAAGGGAAGGGTCGCTGGCGCGGCCGTGTACCTGATTCGCGCACATCGTGCGCTCCTACCCGCGCCATATCCGGGTCGGGCTTCGAACGGGGGTTTCCGATTCGACCTCCTGTCTCAGCGGAAAAGGCCGGGCGAAGCCCGACCCGGGCCCGAAGGGCAATCAATAAACGGCCGCGAACGCGGCCTTTCATTCACGGGTCGCCGCAGGCGTGGCACCGAGGGGCTACCCGCCGGCTCTTCGCGCCACACCGCACGCCGCTAAAAATTAACCGCTATGGCGAAGGCGACCCGTCCCCGTAATCCCCGATGAACCAAAAAAAACGGCGCGAGTGCCGCTCGCGCCGTTGGGGTCACCACTTCGAGGGAGGGGCGCGGTGAGCCCGTGTGCCCTTGGGCCGGGGAGACGCCGGGGCACGGAAAGAAGTGTGGCCAATCGCGATGACAACGGCATGACGACCGGCCATACGGTCCGTGACGACACGCCAGGGCACTTGCGCGATTCGACTTATGCACATTCCCAAGATTTGCCACTTGGACGTCACACCTGCTGTCCCGGCACAGGACAGTCATTTAATTAATTGTTTTTAATCATGTTTTCTTGTTACGCAAACATGTCAGGATGCCCTCATGCCCCTGAGACGCGCCTTCAGCGCGTATTGCCCACAGACTTATCCACAGGCTGGGACAGATCCATGTCGATCCCCGCGACCGGGCTTCGTGCCCCTTCTGATAGGATTGCCGGTTCCATATCCGCGTCGCCCATCCCGTGAAAGCACAGCTTAAACAACTCGTCCTGCAGGCCATCGGGGCCATGCGGGAGTCCGGCAAGCTGCCGTCCGACTTCGTCGCGCCCACGTTCGTGATCGAACGCACGCGCAGCCGCGAGCACGGCGATTTTGCGACCAATGTCGCGATGATGATGGCCAAGGCGGCCGGCCGTAAGCCCCGCGATCTGGCCACCGACCTGGTCGCGTCGCTGCCGGCGTCACCGCTGGTCGGCAAGGTCGAGATCGCCGGACCCGGGTTCGTCAACTTCTTCCTGGCCCCGGCCGCCTTCCATGCCGAGATCGACAAGGCACTGGCCGAAGGCGACCGCTACGGCCACAACCGCGATGGCGGCGGCCGCACGGCCGGCGTGGAGTTCGTTTCGGCCAATCCGACCGGCCCCCTGCATGTCGGCCACGGCCGTGCGGCGGCCATCGGCGACAGCCTCAGCCGCTTGCTGGCCGCCAGCGGTTGGAAAGTATTTCGCGAGTTCTACTACAACGATGCGGGCGTGCAGATCGCCAACCTGGCGCTGTCGACGCAGGCACGCGCCAAGGGCATCGCCCCGGACGAAGCCGGTTGGCCCGAGTCCGGCTACCGCGGCGACTACATCGCCGAAGTGGCGCGGGCCTTCCTGGCCAAGGAGTCGGTGGAGGCCGATGGCGAGACCGTCACCGCCACGGGCGACGCGGACAGCCTGGACGATATCCGCCGCTTCGCCGTGGCCTACCTGCGTCACGAGCAGGACCTTGACCTGAAGGCCTTCGGTGTCGCATTCGACGTCTATTTCCTGGAGTCGTCCCTCTACAGCGAGGGCAAGGTCGACGAGACCGTGAAGGAACTGGTCGCCCACGGCCACACCTACGAGGAAGGCGGCGCGCTCTGGCTGCGCTCGACCGACTTCGGTGACGACAAGGACCGCGTCATGCGCAAGTCCGATGGCACGTTCACCTACTTCCTGCCTGACGTGGCTTACCACCGCACCAAGTGGCAGCGCGGTTACGAACGCGCCATCACCGAGCTGGGTTCCGATCACCACGGCTCGCTGGCCCGCGTGAAAGCTGGTCTGCAGGCACTCGACACGGGCATCCGAAGCACTGGCCCGAGTACGTGCTGCACCAGATGGTGACGGTGATGCGCGGCGGGGAAGAGGTGAAGATCTCCAAGCGCGCCGGCTCCTACGTCACGCTGCGCGACCTCATCGACGAGGCCGGGCGCGACGCCACGCGTTACTTCCTGATCGCCCGCAAGGCCGATTCGCAGCTGGTGTTCGATATCGACCTGGCGCGCTCGCAGAGCAACGACAACCCGGTGTACTACATCCAGTACGCGCATGCCCGCGCCTGCCGCGTCTTCCGCGAACTGGCCGATCGTGGCCTGTCGACGGATCGCGGTAACGGGCTGGCGAAGCTGGATCTGCTCGCCACCGAGCACGAATCGGCGCTGATGGTCGAGCTGTCGCGGTACCCGGAGATGGTCGAGTCCGCGGCGGCCAACCTGGAACCGCACCTGATCGCGCAATACCTGCGCGAGCTTGCCGGCGCGCTGCACAGCTACTATCACGAGCACAAGTGGATCGTGGACGACACCGACCTGCGCGATGCCCGCCTCGCCCTGGTGGCGGCAACACAGCAGGTGCTGCGTAACGGCCTGGATCTGCTGGGCATTTCCGCCCCGGAGAGCATGTAATGGCGACACGCAAGAAGGCGACGAAGGGCCGTCAGGCCGTCCGCAACGGTTCCAGTGGCATGCCCGGCTGGGGCTGGGCACTGATCGGCATCCTGGCCGGCGCACTGCTGATGGCCTTCGCGATGCGCGGCACGCTGATTCCCATGATGCAGAAGCAACAGGGGCCGGCGCCGAATCCCGAGGCCACCGCCCAGAAGGGCAGCGATCCGGGCGTGGTCGAGCAGACCGCGCCGGAGAAACCCAAGAAGCCCTCGTACGATTTCTACTCGGTGCTGTCGGAGAAGGAAGTCCGCATCCCGGATGCCGAGATTCGCGCGCAGGCTAGCGCCGAAGCGCAGCAGCAGAAGCAACAGCAGCAGCTGCAGGCCACGCAGCAGGCCCAGGCCCAGCAGGCGGCCGCCGCGCAACAGCAGCAGGCGCAAGCCCAGCAGGCCGCGGCGAACCTGCCGAAGGCTGCCACGCAGACGGTGACCGCCGTACCGGCGCAGCCGGCCGCGCCCTCCGCCGCCGGGGGTTCGGGTACCTGTTGCAGGTAGGCGCCTTCCCGAGCGCCGCCGATGCCGAGGCCCTGAAAGCCAAGCTGGCCTTGCAGGGCTTTGTCGCCAACGTGCAGTCGGTGAAGGTGGGTGCGCAGACTTACAACCGCGTACGCCTTGGGCCTTTCAAGTCGGCGACCGACCTGGAAGGCACCAAGCAGCGGCTGCAGTCAGCGGGGATCAGCGCCATCGCCCTGAAGGAAGGCAGCTAAACGCTGCCCGCCCGATGCGGGACGCCCCTTACGCTTACGTCGGGGCGTCCTTGCCGACGGTCTCCGCCAGATAGGTGTAGCCGGTCAGGCCCTTGTCCAGCGATGCCGACAACACCTCCGCTTCCTCACCGGTAATACCGGCGGCGGCGAGGCGATCGGCGTAGGACTGGCGCAGCTGTTTCAGGTCGTAGCCGACGTAATCGAGCATGAGGTCGGTGGTGTCGCCGTGGCGGATATGGGCGAACTCGTAGCCGCTGGCCGTGGCACGAACATTCACCGCGTCGGTATCGCCGAACAGGTTGTGGATGTCGCCCAGGGTCTCCTGGTAAGCGCCCACCATGAAGATGCCCAGGCGATACGACTGGTCGTCCCGCAGCGCATGCAGCGGCAGGCTGACGTCCACGCCCTCAGCGTCCACATAGTGGTCGATGCGACCATCCGAATCGCACGTGAGGTCGGCGATCACGCCGCGTCGCGTGGGCTCCTCGTCCAGCCGTGAGATCGGCACGATCGGGAAGATCTGGTCGATCGCCCAGATATCCGGCACCGATTCGAACACCGAGAAATTGACGAAGTACTTGTCGACCAGCTTCTCGTCCAGGTCGTCCAGCGCCTGGCGATGAGCGCGCTCCGCCGGCAGCAGGCGCGGGCGCACGGCATTGGCGATGGCGTAGAACAGGTCGTCCAGCGTCGCGCGGTCGCGCAGGTCCAGCTGGCCCAGTGCGTACAGCGCCTGCCCTTCGGCGAAATGATGCTGTGCCTCGTGGAACAGCTCCAGCGGCGGACGGGTATCCAGTTCGGCGTGCGTCTCGCGCAGGTGGCGCAGCACCGTGGCTCGTCCGCGCGCGGTTCGGGTATGGCGCCTTCGGGCACGGACTCCACTTCCGACACGTTGACGACCATCACGGCGTGGTGGGCCGTCATGGCACGACCGGACTCGGTGAAGATGGTCGGCGCCGGCATGCCGTGTTCGGCCACGGCCTCGGCCAACGGCTGGACGATGCTGGCGGCGTACTGGCCCAGGCTGTAGTTGATCGAGTTGTAGCTGCGCGAGCGCGTGCCCTCGTAGTCCACGCCCAGCCCACCGCCGACATCGACCACGTCGATGGGCACGCCCAGTCGGTGCAGTTCGACGAAGTAACGCACCGCTTCGCGCATACCGGCAGCGATATCGCGCACGTTGGAGATCTGCGAACCCATGTGGAAATGCTGCAGCTTCAGCGTGTGCTTGAGGCCCGCGGCCTCCAGGCGCTCGATCAGCTCCAGCACCTGGCCCGGGCTCAAGCCGAACTTGCCCTTGTCGCCGCCGGTGTTCTGCCACTTGCCGGCACCGATCGAGGCCAGCCGCACGCGCACGCCGAGCAGCGGCTCCACGTCCAAAGCCTTCGCCTCGGCGAACACGTGGTCGAGCTCGGAGAGCTTCTCGATGACGATGTGCACGCGCAGGCCCAGCTTGCGGCCGATCAGGGCGAGGCGGACGTATTCGCGGTCCTTGTAGCCATTGCAGACCACCATGCTGCCGGGACGGGCGTAGGCCAGCACCGCCATCAGTTCGGGCTTGGAGCCGGCCTCGAGGCCAAAACCCTCGTCACCCGCCGCAACCAGTTCGCTGACGACGCCGCGCTGCTGGTTCACCTTGATCGGGTAGATCGCCGTGTAGGAGCCGGCGTAGTCCACGTCGTCGATCGCCTTGGCGAAGGCTTCCTGCAAGCGGGCAAGGCGGTCGGCGAGGATGTCCGGGAAACGGACGAGCAGCGGCAGACGCAAGCCCTCGGCCGTGGCCTGTTCGACGATGGCGGGCAGATCGAGGGTCGGGCCCTCGTCGCCACGCGGGCGCATCTGCAGGTGGCCATTCGCGGCCACATCGACGTAGCCATTGCTCCAGTGCGGGATGGCGTAGGTCAGCTTCGCGCGTTCGGTGGTCCAGTTCGTCATGGTGGCGACGATCTCCAAGTGATTGTGTCGTGTCCCCGTGGGGGGCGCGGAACAGTCGCAGCGGCGAACCTTGACCTGAAGCGGGTCTGGCGACCGGGAGCCTCGCACGCCGCGGGGCCGACCAGACTGGGCCCATCCCGCCGGATAGGGCGGGACAGACCTCCTAGTGTAACGGCGCCGGATGACATCCGTGTATCGCGCCTACGGGCCCCGCAGGGCGGCGACTTGGCCGATTCCGGGCCGGGAGCCGGTACAATCCCTGGTTTGGCCCCCTACCTCCTTTCAGGATTCGAGTCATGTCGCAACAGCAGCTCACCTGGTTCACCGAAGCCCATCAGGCATCGGGCTCTTCCATCGGTTTCCGCGTCGAGCGCCTGCTGCACGCCGAAAAGACCGAATTCCAGACCATCGAGATCTACCAGACGACCGACTGGGGCAACCTGATGGTGATCGACGGCTGCGTCATGCTGACCAGTCGCGACAACTTCCTGTACCACGAAATGATGACCCACCCGGCGCTGTTCACGCATGCGCGGGCCAAGCGCGTGGTGATCATCGGCGCGGCGGCGACTGCGGCACGCTGCGCGAGGTGCTCAAGCACGAGGAAGTGGAGAAGGCCACCCAGGTGGAGATCGACGAGCGCGTCACCCGCCTCGCCGAGGAGTATTTCCCCGAGCTGTGCGAAGCCAACGGCGACCCGCGCGCCGAGCTGCTCTTCATCGACGGCATCAAGTACATGGCCGAGGCAGACCCGGAGTCCATCGACCTGATCATCGTCGACTCCACCGACCCGGTCGGCCCGGCCGAAGGCCTGTTCAACGCCGCCTTCTACACCAGCTGCTACAAGGCGCTGCGTCACGGTGGCATCCTGGTGCAGCAGTCGGAGTCGCCGCTGGCGCACATCGAACTGATCAAGGCCATGCGTTCGGCCATGCGTACGTCGGGCTTCAAGGCCGTGCGCACCCTGCCCTTCCCGCAGCCGTGCTACCCCACCGGCTGGTGGAGCTGCACCATGGCCCGCAAGGATGGCGACCTGTCCGGTTTCCGCGAGCGCGGCGCCATCAGCAAGGGCTTCCCGACGAAGTACTACAACGCCGACATCCACAAGGGCGCCCTGGCGCAGCCCGAGTTCATGCGCGAGCAGCTGGGCGACTGAACACCCGACAAGCCATACGTTGTCATGTAGGAGCGCACGACGTGCGCGACATGTTTTAAGGCCGAACCCGGAGCTGGCGCGCCAGCCCATAGGTTTTCGCGAAAACATGTCGCGCACATCGTGCGCTCCTACAACGTTTTGGCGGGTGTGGTCAGTGCTCGACCTTGGCCGGCTCCCAGCCGGCCGGCGCTTCCGCCGGCATGCCGTACGTGCGCAGCGCAGCCAGTACCACGCTCATTTCCGTACCGCCGCTGCGGGCCAGCGAGAGCAGCTTCTGGGCCGTGGCCTTGTCGCCCTGGGCCTGGATGTTGAGCTGGGCGAAACGCTGCATCTGCCAGATCAGGTTCATCCGTGCGGTTTTCGCGGACTGCTGGTCGGCGGTATCCGTCGACAGGGTCTCGCGCAGGTGCAGGCCCAGCGAACGACCCAGCGGGCTGCTGCCCCATTCCAGCACCTTGGCCAGTTTCAGGCAGTCGCCCACGATACCGGCGTCGGCCTTGTTGTCTTCGCAGTACTTGGCCGTGACCTGGAAGCCGGGCAACGGCTGCGAGCTGGCCAGCCCGTAGACGATCACCATCTGCACGCCGGCCGCGCCGGCACCCTGCAACGGATTGAACGTATCCGCGGGCGGCGGCAGCTGGCTGACCGAGTTGGCCAGCGCCTTGAGGCTGGAGCCGAGGTAGTCGTCATACAGCTTGGCATTGGCGGCGCGGGTGAGGTCGCTGCGCACATCCTTGCTCGCGCCGTTGTGGTCGTCCACGCCGAGCTTGAGCAGCCACACGGCCGCGTTGTCCGGCGCCTGCTTCTGCAGGGTGGCCAGGGCTTCCGTGTTCGGGCAGGCGCCGGCCTTCGCATCGCAATCGGCCAGCAGGGCCCAGGTGACGGCCGGACCGGCGTCCGCGTTACGCGACGCGCGCTCCAGCAGGGCGTGGTAGCTGAGCACCGCCGGCGGGTTGGTCAGCGGACGCGCCAGCAGGGCCGCGCCCAGCAGCGGCTCGGCTTCGGTACGCAAGGCCAGCACGCTGGCGAGGTCTTTCTGGAACTGCAGCAGGGCCTGGTCTGGTCTTTCTGCACCGCGGGCCCCTTGACGGGACCTTGCGCAGGGCCCTGGGCTCCCGCCCATGGCTTTGCCGCGAAAGCCGGCAGCGAGAGCAGGCCCGCAAGGGCCAGGGTCAGCACGCGACATCCGCGCATCAGCCATCTCCATGAAATAAAACGACAAGAATACGGTTCGACCATGAACGCAGCCTGCGCCGATTCGGCCCGGTGCACGGCGGACATTGCTACCATCGGCCTCCGATGCGGGGGGACCGCCGATCTCACGTCAGCATGACCGCTGCACAATCCTGCGATAGAACAGGAGTTTACGATGGACCAATTCGCACTTTTCGCCAGCGAACGCGCTGGCTTCTTTGTCGGCTGGGGTACGCTTCGCTCATCAACGCCGGCCTGGCGCAAGGCAAGAACCGCGGCGGCCTGGCCTGGTGGCTGCTCTCGCTGTTCCTCGGGCCGATCGCCACGCTCATCCTCGTCGTCATGCCGAAGGTTCGCAATAAACTGTTCTGATCCCGTTTGCCTGTGGCCCACGGGTGTGTAGGCTAGGGGCCAGCCCAAAGCAGGTGCGCGCAGATGCTTACGACGCTCGTGGCAAGCAGCAAGGGGGGTTGCGGCAAGACGACCCTGGTCACCCAGCTCGCCACCCACTGGGCCCAGTCCGGCAAGCAGACGGCCATCATCGATGCCGATCGACAGCATTCCAGCCTGCGCTGGGCGGGTCGGCGGCCGGAGAACGTGCCGGCCGTCACTGCCGTGGAAGGCAGCCGCAAGGCCTTCGATCGTCTTCCCGAGACCGTCCAGCGGGTCATCGTCGACACGCCCGCCGGTGTCGACGAGAAGGACCTCGAACCCTACCTGGACAAGGCCGACGTCATCCTGGTGCCGGTACTGCCCTCGCATTTCGACCTCGATGCCACCCTCGACTTCCTGGCCGTGCTCCGCTCTATTCCGCGGGTGAAGCGCGGCAAGCTACCGGTGGGCCTCGTGGGCAATCGCCTCAAGCCGTGGACCAACGCCAGCCAGGCCGCGATCACCGAGCTGGGCGAACGCGCGCCGTTTCCCGTCGTGGCGGAACTTCGCGACTCGCAGGCGTACGTCTTGCTCACGGCGCTCGGTAAGGGCATCTTCGATTACCACTCGGAAAACGTACGCGGACACCAGGACGACTGGGGAAAACTGCTGCGCTGGATCAAGCGAAGCACCTGAGCCGGCTGGGACGCGTCATGACCTGCCACACACGTGGCCTAGCGGAGGACGGTACCCATGCACGAACTCATCCTGTTGCGCCATGCCGAGGCGGAGCCCGGCACCGACGGCAAGGACGACCGCGAGCGAAAACTGACCGAGCACGGCCGCAACGAAGCACGCGCGGCGGGCGAATGGCTGGCCAGCCACGGCGTGAAGTACGACCGGATCCTCTGCTCCCCGGCGGAGCGCACCAGGGAGACCGCCGCGCTGGCGCTCGGCCAGGTCGAGCCCTCCTACGAGGAAGACATCTACGACGACACACGGGCGACCTCTACGACCTGCTGGACCAGCAGGCCGACGTGGAGCGCGTGGTCCTGGTCGGGCACAACCCCGGCATTGAACAACTGGTCGCCTTTCTTGTCGAAGGCAGGTCAGAGGATTATCGCGGCATGCCGCCGGGCGGCATGGCCCGCCTGGTCTTCAGCGGTGGACTGGAACCGGGCAAGGCCAAACTCGAGACCTTCTGGTCCCCTCCCAACTGAGTCCCATGCATGCGCCACCTGCCCTGGGCGATCGCCTTGTTGCTGTCGACGATGCCGGTGTCGGCCGCCGACCTGCGGATCGACCCGACCCGTTCGAGGGCCGAGTTCAGCGTTCGCCTGCTCTGGGTAAGCACGGTGTCCGGCAGCTTCGAGAACATCCGGGGTGAACTGGCCATCGACCATGAGGCGCGCACGGCCATCGTGCGCGCCGACCTGGCCACCGAAAGCATCACCATGGAATCGGCCCGCCTGCGGCGCTGGGTGCTGGCGCCGGAGTTCTTCGACGCGGTGCACTACCCGCAGATCCAGTTCGTGTCGCAGCCGCTGCCGCTGGACCTCATCAGCCAGGGCGGCGACGTGAAGGGCCAGCTGACCATGCGCGGCATCACCCGCCCTGCGACCTTCCATCTCCAGGCCAACCGCTGCCCACCAGAGGCGCTGGCCGGCTGCGTGCTCCAGCTGCAAGGCATGATCGACCGTACCGACTTCGAGATGCGCGGGCGTCGGGGTGCGCTGTCCGACCGGGTAAACCTCGGCATGGCGATCGTCCTCAGCCCGCCCTGACGAACACTCACGTCGCGTTGTGACCGGTCACCTATGATCCCCGCCATGCGACGCCACCACCTCCTCCTTCTTCTCATCGCCGTCCTGGCGGTTTCGGGCTGTTCGCTGTCCGCACAGCGCATCCGCAAGGCCGATGCCGTGGTCGCGCTGACCGTGGACCGGCAGAGCAGTTGCGCCCAGGCGGACCACTGCGCCGCGCCGTCACCGCTGGTGGACGCGGCCCGCGAAGCGGACGCGGCGTCCACCGACGCGCGGCCGGTGCACGTGGCCACGCTGCTGGAAGACGGCGAGACCGCCATGGCCGCGCGCATCAGCCTGATCCGCGCGGCGACGCGGACCATCGACGTGCAGACCTACATCTGGGAGCAGGACGACGCGGGCAAGCTGGTGCTCGACGAACTGGTAAGGGCGGCCCGCCGCGGCGTGCGCGTGCGCATCCTGGCCGACCAGCTGTTCTCCTTCCGCGATGCCGGCCTGCTGGCCGGACTGGCGCGCGCCAGCGACCATCTCGAGATCCGCCTCTACAACCCGACGTTCCAGAGTGCGCACACCACACCGATGGCCTTCGCGGCGGGCATCGTGTGCTGTTTCTTCAAGTTCAACCAGCGCATGCACAACAAGCTGATCGTGGTGGACGACGTCATCGGCATCACCGGCGGCCGCAACTACGAGGATCGCTATTTCGATTGGGACGGCGCGTTCGACTACGTGGACCGCGACGTCATGATCGGTGGCCCCGCCGCACGGGCCATGGGCGCCAGCTTCGCCCAGTTCTGGAACCACAAGCGCGCCGTGCAGCTCACCCACCTGCGCGACGTCAACAAGGAACTGGTGCGCGACACCGACGACCCGCGCCACTGGGCCACGCCGACCTACGAGCATCCCGAGCGCGTGGTGGACATCGTCGCCGATGCGGAAAACCCCCAGTGGATCGCCGACCGCATCCAGCGCGACACCCTGCGCATGAATCGCGTGGAGTACCTGTCCGACCTGCCCGGCAAGACCGACGAGCCGAAACGGCGCGAGGCGCGGGCACTCACCCGCCACATCATGGGCCTGGTGCGTAACGCGCACAGCGAGGTGATCCTGCAGACACCGTACCTGGTGATGAGCAAGCCGGCGAAGAAGATTTTCAGCGCGCTGCAGCGTAAGCCGTCACCACCGCGCGTGGTCGTCTCGACCAATTCGCTGGCCTCCACCGATGCGTTTGCGGTGTACGCCATGTCATACAAGCATCGCAAGCGTTACCTGATCGACTACGGCTTCGAGATCTACGAGATGAAGCCGCATCCGGCCAATGGCGATCCCGACGCACGGGAATGGCAGACCGACGAGGCCCCCGCCCCACCGCTGCTGACCGCCAGCGGCAGCGGCAGCGGTGCCAGCAAGTCGGGGCGCCGTGGCGGCCGCCGGGCGTTGCCTGCGGCGGCGCCCTCGGAATCCGCCGGCTTCATGGCCTTCGGCGGCCGTCGCCCGCACCAGGGGCACCGATCCCGCCCGGCACCGCTGCTGACCGACGGTGTGCGCTTCGGCCTGCATGCCAAGTCGATCGTGGTGGACGACACCTTCGCCATGGTCGGCACGCACAACTTCGATCCGCGATCGGACCACTACAACACCGAATCGGGCGTGATCATCTACGACAAGCGCTTTTCCGACCGCCTGCGCGATTCGATCATGCAGGACATCCGCCCGGAGAATGCCTGGTCGATCGGCCCGCGGCAGAAGACCATCCCCGTGCTGTCGTCGGTCAACGAATTCATCGGCGACGTGTCCGAGCGGCTGCCGTTCTTCGACCTGTGGCCGTTCCGCTACGCCACCAGCTACCAGCTCAAGCCCGGCTGCATCCCCATGCGCTGGAAAGACCCCCGCTTCTTCGACTGCTACGAAGCGGTGGGCGACTTCCCCGAGGTGGACGTGTCGCTGAAGCTGATCTACACGCGCATGATCACGGCCTTCGGCTCGTCAGCCGCGGGCATCCTGTGACTGACGGCCGCTAAGGCTCAGTCGGGACGGGTGAGTTCGAAGCGCACCGGCAGGTCGGCGGTATAACGCGGCGCGCGATCTTCCGCGCTGGCGAAACGCCAGTTGCGCACGGCTTCCTCGGCGGCGCGGTCCAGGTCCGTGTCGCCACTGGAACGCCCCACGGCCACATCCGCCACGCCACCTTCCGGCGTCACCGTAACGCTCAGGACCACCTGGCCCTCGCGGTGCGCACGCAGGCCGACATCGGATAACGCGGCGACGGGGTGTAGACGGGCACCAGGTCATCCGGGGCCGGCCGGGCGCCGTCGCGACGCGCGGGGCCGACGGCCGGGCCACCGAGGCGCCGTCGCGGGCCACGCGGCTCCGCTCCCGCATCGACCGATTTCCGTGACGGCATCGGCCGCCTCGGTACGGGAGGGTCGGGCCGTGGGTCGCGGCGTGGCGTGGCCCGTGCCGGGCATCACCACCTCGGCGAACGGCCGCGTGGCCGGCGCCCGTTCGTAGGTCAGGGCAGTGAGCCAGCTGGTGCCGGCAATGCCGATGACGAGCCCGAGGGCGCTGAGGGAGGTACTGGTACGAAGTGCGAGCATGCGGTCTCGGGAACGGACAGGATCAGGGACGTTCGAGGATCGCCGTGACCCCCATGCCGCCTGCGGTGCAGATGGAGATCAGGCCACGGCCCGAACCCTTCTTTCCAGCATCTTCGCCAGGTGGCGACGATGCGTGCCCCCGTGGCCGCGAACGGGTGACCGGACGCGAGACTGGAGCCGTTGACCGTTGAGCTTGGCCGGATCGATCGACCCCAGCGGACCGTCGAGGCCCAGCCGGGTACGGCAATAGTCGTTGTTCTCCCATGCACGCAATGTGCACAGCACCTGCGCGCGAAGGCTTCGTGGATCTCGTAGAAGTCGAAATCCTGCAGCGTCAGGCCCGCCCGCTTGAGCATGCGCGGCACCGCCACGGTCGGGGCCATCAGCAGGCCCTCGCCGTGGACGAAATCCACGGCCGACACCTCCCCGTGCGTGAAATAGGCCTGGATGGACAGGCCCCGAGCCGCGGCCCACTCGTCGTCTGGCCAGCAACACCGCGGCGGCGCCATCGGACAGGCCCGTGGAATTGCCAGCCGTGAGCGTGCCCTGCCCGAGGTCTTGTCGAACGCGGGCTTGAGCGAGCGAGTTTTTCCAGGGTGGAATCCGGCGGAGGAACCCGTCGCGCTTGAGGCCACGGAACGGCACCACCAGGTCGTCCAGCAGCCGGCGTCGTACGCGGCGGCCAGGTTGCGGTGGCTGGCCAGGGCCAGTTCGTCCTGCTCCACGCGGCCGATCTTCCAGGTTTTGGCCATCTGCTCGCAGTGGTCGCCCATGGACTTGCCGGTGCGCGGCTCGGCCACGCCAGGGAACGAGGGTTTCAGTTCCTTGAGCGAAAAGCCGCGGGTGGCGGCCTGCAGTTTTTCCTTCAGCGAGCGGCGCGGTTGAGCGCCAGCAGCCGCTTGCGTAGCTTCTGCCCGTAGACGATGGGGACGTCGCTGGTGGTGTCCGAGCCGCCGGCGATGCCGGCCTCGATCTGGCCCGTGGCGATCTTGTTGGCGATCGCGATGGCGTTGTCCAGCGAGGTGCCGCAGGCGCGCGCCGAGGTGATGCCCGGGGTGGTCGGCGCCAGACCGGACGAGAGCAGCGCTTCACGCGCCAGGTTCCAGTCCGACGAATGGCGGATGACCGCGCCCATGGCTACTTCGCCCAGCTCCACGCCATGCAGCCGAACTTCTCGACCAGGGCACCCAGCACCTTCACCGACATCCGAAATTGCCGACATCGGCGTAGGCGGTGTTTGTGCGGCAGAACGGAATGCGGACGCCGCCGACCACACCCACGCGCTTTTGCGTCTTTTCCATGCTTTATAAATGACCAGATCGAAGGCGAAGGGATCGCGGACGGCGACGATCGCCGACGAACGCGTATCGGCAAGGCTAACCCGCATCCCGTCCGGGCGAAAGCCCGATGTACCCCGATGGTAGAATCGCATTCCTTTGCCGTTCGGAAATGCCTGCCGTGAACGAGTCGCTGATCGCCTGCCCCGCTGTCCTCGCCCTGGAGCTGGCCGACGGCGAGATGCCCGACCGGCTCGAGCTGACCCGCGACGAGGCACAGGCCCTGGCCGGCCTGGTGGCCGACGACCTGCGCACCTTGCTGCCCGGCGTCGAAGCATCGCGTTTCGCGCTGGCCGGCGCGCTGTTCGACGGGGTGGAACTGCTTCGCCCGGGCTTCCGGTGTTCGCCACGCTGGAAGAGCTGGCCCGCCGCGTGCCGCGCGTGGTCACTGCCGGTGGCGTGGTGGCGTTCGGCTCGCACGAGGGACACATGCCCGCCCAGCCGCTGGTCCCCGACCCGCATTACGCCGGCGGCCCGATGCGCCTGGTGCCGTGGATGCTGCTGGTGCCCGCCGACCAGGCGGAGGATCTCTCGCAGGCGATGGAGCGCGAACTGGCCGCCAAGGGCGAGGCCGGCACCGCCACGGCCGACTTCCTGATGCGCACGCTGGGCATGCGGCTGGAACACGCGCGCTATCTCAGCCGCGACGACCTGCTGGCGCTCACCTGCGTGCAGTACGAGCACCTCAACCTCGCGCCCCTGTGGACGATGCTGGAAGCCGCGCTGCTCACGCCGTACAAGGAAGAGACCGCGCTGGGCTCACGGGGCCTGCCCTGCGCTACGCCGAGGGGCGCGTCGGTATTCCCGGCCTCGCCGACTGGTTGCCCGGGACGCGAACAAGGGTGGCAATGCCGCGCACGAGTTTGCCGGCACCCTGTTCGAGCTACGCCAGTACGCGGCGCTGCTGGCGGCCCATCACGTACCCCTGGACATGGCAGGCATGCCGCCCGGCCCGGCCGGCTACCTGGTGGAGGCGCTGCCGAGGCAGACCCATCGGCCGAGGCGCCGCGCCTCTACGCCCACGAGGCGCCCGGCCTGGGCATGGCCGCGATCACCGTGGCGCAGCCGGTGCCGGGCAAGGCGCGCATCCTGGCCCACGGTACCCGCTGGCCCCCGATGCCCTGGTACCGCTGCTGGAAACGCTGGCCGAGCGCTACGGTGCCGCCAGCGAAGTGCAGACCCTGGGCCGGGTGATGCTGGACGGCGAAGGCACGCTGACGGCCCCGGCACCCGCGCTGCACTGACCCGCCGGTACGGCCCCACGATTAGGACGTCTTCGCATAGTTAACCGAAGACGGACGGATTAGAGTGGAACGACGTGAACAACGATCATTCCATCGACTGGCCGGCTTACCTCCTGGATCGCTCTTCGGCGATGCTGGCCTATGTCGATGCGGATGCGTGCTTTCGCTATGCCAGCCCGGCGTTCCTCGCATGGATGGGATCGAGCGGCACCTCGCTGGCCGGCCGTCGCGCGGACGACGCCCTGCCCGCACCAATCGGCGCGCTGATCGCCGGCGGCATCCGCGACGCACTGGCGTCCCGTCCGTTTTTCGACCAGGGCATGGCCAACACCGAGGGCCGCTACGCCCAGGCCACCTTCACCCTCGACCAGGACGACACCGGGCACCGATCGGTGTGTCCATCGTGCTCGCCGACATTTCCAGCCGGCGGCTGCTGGAAGGGCGGCTGCGCGAAAGCGAACGCCGCTTCGCGCTCGCGTTCCGCCACGCCTCCATCGGCATGGCGCTGGTCTGGCCCGACGGCCGCTGGCTGCAGGTGAACGACGCGCTGTGCCGCATGCTCGGCTACACCGAGGATGAACTGCTCAACACCGCCTTCCAGGACGTGACCCCCCGGACGACCTGGCCGGCGACCTGGCGATGGTGAATACGTTGCTGACCGGCGACCGCCCGTCGTACCTGCTGGAAAAGCCTATGTCCATCGCGATGGACACACGGTGTATGGGTTGCTCAGCGCGTCGCTGGTGCGCGACGAACATGGCGAGCCGCTTTACTTCATCTCGCAGGTGCAGGACATCACCGACGCAAGGCTTTCGAGGACGCGCTGTTCCGCGAGCGCGAGCTGGCGCAGGTGACGCTGAAGTCCATCGGCGACGCCGTCATCATCCACCGATACGAACCTGGTCGTCACCTCGCTCAATCCCATCGCCGAAGCCATGACCGGCTGGTCCAGCCTGGAGGCGGTCGGCCGGCCGATGGACGAGGTGTTCCCGCTGCGCGATCCGGTCTCCGGGTTGCCGCTGGTCAATCCGCTGCGGACCGCGGTGGAGAAGCACACCATCGTGGGGCTGGCCACCGGCGCCCTGCTCATCCACCGCAACGGCTTCGAAAGCCCTATCGAGGATTCGGCCGCACCGATCCACGACCATGCCGGCAACGTCGTCGGTGGCGTGGTGGTGTTCCACGACGTGAGCGAGACGCGCGCCCTGGCGTTGAAGATGGCGCACTGGCCCACCACGATACGCTGACCGGCCTGCCCAACCGGGCCCTGCTGCAATCGCGCATGGAGTTCGCCACCACGGTGGCCACGCGGCGCAACCAGCGGGCCGCGCTGCTCTTCGTCGACATCGACCACTTCAAGCAGATCAACGACAGCCTGGGCCACGCCGCGGGCGACACCCTGTTGCAGGAGGTGGCACGGCGTATTCGTGCGGCCGTGCGCGCCGACGACACCGTGAGCCGGCTGGGTGGCGACGAGTTCGTGGTGTTGCTGCCGACGATCGACGGCCGGCGTACGCGAGCACCGTGGCGGAGAAGGTGCTGGCCGCGTGCAGCCGGGCCGTCAGCGTCGATGCCGCCGCGTTGGCCATCAGCTTCAGTATCGGCATCAGCGTGTACCCCGACGATGCCGCGGATGCGGAATCGATGTTGCGCCACGCCGACGCCGCCATGTACGAGGCGAAGATGCAGGGCCGGAACGGCTACCGCTTCTTCAATCCCAGCATGAACGAGCGCAATGCCACCCGCGTGCGGATCGAGGTGGAAATGCGCAAGGCACTGGCGCGCGGCGAGCTGTGCCTGCACTACCAGCCGAAGGTGGATGTGGACCTGGGGGCCATCGTCGGTGCCGAGGCGTTGCTGCGCTGGCAGGTGGATGGCGGGACGTCTATTCGCCCGAGCAGTTCATCCGGTGGCGGAAGACTGCGGACTGATCGTGCCGATCGGCGAGTGGGCGCTACGCGAAGCCTGCCGCCAGGCAGAGCTATGGACACGTCGCTACCGGCCGCTCTCGGTATCGGTGAACGTCTCCGCGCTGCAGTTCCAGCACACACGCTTCTTCGAATCGCTCAGCGGCATCATCACCGACAGTGGCATCCATCCCACCCTGCTGGAGCTGGAGCTGACCGAGCGCACGGTGATGGAGGGTGGCGACCACATCGCCGAGCTGCTGCGCCGGGTGAAGTCGTTGGTGTATCGCTGAGCCTGGACGACTTCGGTACGGGGTATTGCAGCCTGTCGTACCTCAAGCACTTCCCCGTCGACACGCTGAAGGTCGATCGCGCCTTCATCCGCGACGTGGCATGGGAAACGACAGCGCCGCCATCGTCAGCGCGATCATCGCGATGGGCCGCGGCATGAACAAGCAGGTGCTGGCCGAAGGCGTGGAAACCGGCGAGCAGGCACGCTTCCTGCGCGACGCGGGTTGTCCGCAGATGCAGGGCTTCCTGTTCGGCAAGGCCATGTCGGCGCGCCAGTTCGAGGCACGCATCGCCGCCGTGGATACCGGCGAGCTACGTCTGCTGGTCGGCTGACCCGCCTGCCAGCGGCGCTTCGTACATGTAGTAATGGCAGCGCTGCATCCCCAGGCCGCTGTAGGTGCGCTGCGCGCGTTCGTTCTCGCGCTCCACATACAGGCGCAGCCCCACCGCGCCCGCGCCTTCGGCCATCGCCTTCACCTGTCGGTGGAGGGCAGCGAATACGCCGTGCCCGCGATGCCGCTTCCACATACACACTTTGCACCCACCAGAAATCGCCGCAGCGCCAGTCGCTCCATTCGTAGGTGACCATCAGGCAACCCACGGGGACGCCGTCATGCTCCGCCACGAGATAGAAACCGCGGCGTGGCTCGTCGATCACGCCGCGCACGCCGCGCGCCACCGTGGCGGGATCGAGCCGCTTCCGCTCGGTCTCCCAGGCCATGGCCGTGTTCCAGCGGGCGAGGTGGTCCGCGTCGGCGGCACCGGCGCGACGAATATCGAGGCTCATGAGGGTTGTCCGTGGAAGGCCGCCGCTTGCGCGACGCGCCGAGTTTGCGTGTGAGGGTGTTGCGGCCGACGCCCAGCGCCGCCGCGGCGTGTTGCCGGTGGCCGTCGTTGGCCAGCAGGGCCGCCTGCAACAGGGTCTTGTCCAGGGCCTCGCGGGCACGCGCGTGGATATCCGGCTCGCCTGCGCCAGCGCATCCTGCGTCCAGATGCGCAGGGCGTCCGTCATTCCACGCCGCGCGTCTCCCGGGCCGGCAGGCTGCCCAGGTCGCTGGCCAGGATCTCCAGGCCCGGCGCCACCACGGCAAGCCGACGGCAGAGGTTTTCCAGCTCGCGCACGTTGCCCGGGTAATCGCGTTGTTCCACCGCCTTCATCGCACCGCGCGAGAAACGCTTGGGCGGCACGCCCAGTTCGGCCGCCGCACGGGCGAGGAAATGCCGGGCCAGCAGCGGGATGTCGCCACTGCGCTGGCGCAGCGACGGCAGCTGGATGCGCACCACGTCCAGCCGATGCTTGAGGTCGGCACGGAACAGCCCCTGCTCCACCCGCGCTTCCAGGTCCTGGTGCGTGGCGGCAACGATGCGCACGTTGCTGCGGATCGCCTCGCGTCCACCACGCGGTAGAACTCGCCACCGGCCAGTACACGCAGCAGGCGGGTCTGCAGACCGATCGGCATGTCCCCGATTTCATCGAGGAACAGCGTGCCGCCTTCGGCCTGCTCGAACCGCCCGGCCTGCCGCCGCGTGGCACCGGTGAAGGCGCCGGCCTCGTGGCCGAACAGCTCGCTTTCCAGCAGTTCCGACGGAATGGCCGCGGTGTTCAGGGCGACGTAGGGTTTGCCGTGCCGTGCGCTTTCCTCGTGCAGCGCGCGCGCCACCAGTTCCTTGCCCGTGCCGGTCTCGCCGGTGATCAGCACATTGAGGTCGCTGGCCGCGACACGGCCGATGAGGCGGAACACTTCCCGCATGGCGGCGCTCTCGCCAAGCAGCGCGTGTTCGTCCTCGCGTGGCGCGGGTGCGATGACTTCCTCATGGGCGGCGGCCAGCGCGCGGCCCACCGCCTCCACCGCCCGGTCGAGGTCGAACGGCTTGGCCAGGTAATCGGCGGCGCCGGCACGATAGGCCGCCGCCGTGGTGGCGACATCGGTGAACGCGCTCATGACGATCACCGGGCCGATGTTGCGCCGGGTCAGGTCTTCGAGCAGGCGCAGACCGTTCTCGCCCGGCATGCGTACGTCGGTGACGAGCAAGGCCGGGCGGCTTTCGTGCAGCGCCGCGCGCACCGCGTCGCCCGCACTGAATTCGCGCACGCTATGACCGGCATCGCGCAGGGCCTCGGCCAGCACGAAGCGCACCCCGCGATCGTCGTCGGCGATCCATATCTCAGTCATGCGGGACGCTCCATCGGGAGGTAGAGGGAGAACACGGTCTCGCCGTGGCGGCTGGTGTAGCGAAGGTCGCCGCCGTGCTCGAGCGCGATCCCCGCGACAGAGCCAACCCAGCCCGGTGCCGTCGGGGCGCCCGGACACCAATGGTTGGAACAGCGTGTCGCGCAGTTCGTCAGGCACGCCCGGGCCATCGTCGATCACATCGACGCGCAAGGCCGCACGCACGGTACGTTCGCCCACGCGCGCGCCGTGCTCGACGCGGGTACGCAGGGTGAGCGTGGATGCGCCCGCTTCGCTGGCGTTGCGGGTGAGGTTGAGCAGCACCTGGAGCAGGCGGTCGGCATCGCCCAGCGTATCCGGCAGGCTGGGGTCGAAGTCGTGGCGCACACGCGGGGCGTTTGCTTCGGCGACGACCAGACCTTCCAGGCGCTCCAGCAACTCGTGGAGGTTGACCGGACCCAGCCGTGGCGCACCGCCGTGGCGGAGCAGACCGTCCGCGAGGGCAGCGAGGCGGTCGGCCTCGGCGATCACCATGGCGGCGAGCTGGCGCAGGTCGTTGTCGACGACGCGGCGCTCCAGCAGCTGGGCGGCACCGCGCAGGCCGGCCAGGGGATTCTTCACCTCGTGGCGAAGCCGCGCAGGGTGGCGGAGAGCGGGGTGCCGGCACTGGCCGCCGCGAGTTCGGGTGCCAGGGGATGGACTTCGATCAGGATGCTGCCGTCGTCCAGTGGCTGGAGGATCAGGTCGGCGGTGAGTTCACGGCCGCGGGCAACGCCGAAGGTGATGGCGCGGAGGTTGTAGGCGCGGCGTTCTAGGGCGACGCGTCGAGTTGCGCTGCCAGGGCTGGGTTGCGCATCAGGGCGGTGAGGTCCTGACCGGGGGCGGTGCGGGGGCCGACGTCGAGGAGTTCGCCTAAGGCTGGTTGATCCAGGTAACGCGGCCGGCCGTGGAGACGACGGCTAGGCCGGTACCTAGGAGTGTGAGGAGATCGGCTTGGGTTGGTGCTTGCATTGCACCAATGTAGGTAGGAAGTGCGTGATAAGCAATGGTTGTCTGGCTAGCGGTACTCGACGAATTAACATGGTGAGCCGTGTGCGCAGGCGCCAAGGAATTGAGGTTATGCCGAGAAACGAGTCAAATCCCGGGGGACGTCGGGCTTGCCGCTCCGGTGTGCCGCTTGGCCATGGTTGTAAGGAGCCTTTAGCCCAGCACCCAGTTACTCACTTCCATCAAATTCTCAGTATGTATACCTTTCGAGGGTAGGACACTGATGCGATCGAGACTTATGATTCCGAACGGAGCGTCCTCCCGGACGATCCCCCGGCCTCAAGGACTGATATGCCCGACTATGCTCAGTACCTACCAGCAAGAGATCTCAACAGATGTGGGAGCAACCCTTAAAGCGCTCCAGTGCCAGCCCATCCTCTTCGTCGGGAGCGGCTTTGCACTGCGCTATGGCGCTGGCCCAACATGGGCCGAACTGCTAACCGCCCTTGCCGACGACTGCCCCCTTATAGATAAGGACTTCGCGTACTACCGCCAAAAGTACGATGACGACCTACCGCTTATCGGCTCTGTATTCGCCGAGCTTTATTTCGAGTGGGCTTGGTCAGCAGAGGGAAAGCATATGTTCCCCAAGGACCTTTACGTCGAGCAAACCCCGCGGCATGGATTCTTCAAGCACGCAGCAGCAAAGAAGCTTGAGGGTCTTCACCTGACTGCGTCATCGTCCTTAAAAGCCGAGCTTGACGCCCTCAGCTGTATGGGTGCCCACGCCGTTATCACGACTAACTACGATTCCCTGCTGGAACCATTGTTTCCAGATTATGAGGTCGTAGTCGGCCAGAACGTCTTCCGGCAGTCATCACTTGTCGTAGGCGAGATCTTCAAGATCCACGGCTCGATAGACGATCCAGAATCGATCGTCCTTACGAGAGACGACTATGACGCCTTCAACCAAGACAAGAAGTATCTGAGCGCAAAGCTCCTGACATATTTCGCCGAACACCCACTGCTCTTCATTGGATACAGCGCAAGCGATCCGAACATCAAGAATGTTCTTTACGACATTAGCAGAATGTTCAAACCTACGACGGAATTGATTCCAAACATCTACATCCTTCAATGGGATCCTGAGCAAACCGATAAGAGTTACCCCGCACGCGAACACGTGATAGATGTTGGCGACGAACTTACTGTTCGCATCAAGTGCATTACGGCGGATTCTTTCCAGTGGGTGTACAAGGCCTTCGGGGTCGGAGGGACCATGGAGAAGGTCAATCTAAAGGCTCTCCGGTCTCTAGCTCACCGCATGGTGAATCTTATTCGTACAGACATCCCGACTAAGAACGTAAAGGTAAATTACGAGTCACTAGAACACGCCATATCCAATGAAGAGGCATTTGGCAAGCTCTTCGGAATCACAACTCTAGGAGATCCGGCGTCAGCTAACGCCAACCACCCCTACACCTCTGCGATGCTCGCAAAAGAGCTCGGATACAAGCACTGGACTGAGACCAATAAGCTCATCGCAAAGGTAAAGTTCGAGAAAGGCTTCGACATGAAGTCGTTCGACAACATCTACCACGTAAATATAAAGATCGGCCAAGCTGAAGCAAGCAGAACTCGTAAATACTCTGACGCTGCCGTAGCACTTCTCAAGCTTGTTCGCGATAACCATCCGTATGACCTTCCTCAGCATCTCTATGCAGCTCAGGAGGCATTTAAGTGACCTAATCAAAGGAAGGCAAAGGTGCAGCGGAAGCAGTGTGACCAAACATTGTACGCAACCCCTCCACTCGCCCGTAACGGCTGGTGGCGATTGTACTGACTCTAGCCGCGATCTCCGCTTCGCTCGGTTTCCAGCGCTGCGATTCTCATGGAAAAAGGATTGGAGAAGTCACGTGATCAGAAAACGGATTCTATGTCTTGCGAACTCGAAGAAGTTCTCGGGCCGTTGCATAGCAGGCCGAGAGATTGTCAGCGGAACTGTGGGCGGCTGGATTCGGCCCGTCAGCGCCCGCGCATCCGAGGAAGTATCTGAGTACGAGAGAAATTACGAGGACGGAACTGATCCTCGCACGCTCGATGTCGTCGACATACCGGTCATCAACCACAAGCCTCATGCCTGCCAAACGGAAAATTGGCTGATCGAGGCAGATGAATACTGGGCATTTGCATGGCGTGCTAGCTGGAATGACGCCCGAGGACTAGTCGAAAGCCCGAAGACCCTCTGGCACGATGGTGTGAGCACGTACCACGGAGAGAACGATGAGATCCCTCAAAATATCGCGGATAAACTCTCGTCATCGCTCTACCTTATTCATGTTAGCGCGGTCGAGTTAAGGGTTTTCGCTCCGGCGCAGAGATTTCGGCAACTCGAAGCCGCGTGTGCAGGCAAAGTTCGCACATCAGGGGACGGACTATATGATCTGGACCACCGACCCGGTAATCGAGCGCGCATATCTAAGCCAGCCCAATGGGACATATAATTTGGGCGAGAGCTTGCTCTGTATTAGCTTGAGTGAGCCAATGCAGAAGAAGGATGGAGGGACCTACCGCTACAAGCTGGCTGCTGCAATCATTCAGAAGAACCCGATAACACCATGACATCTAATGATCAGATGACCGTTCTCACGATAGGTCATTCGACCCACACAATGGAACGATTCATTGATCTCCTGAAGGCCTCGGGAGTGACCGCTATTGCCGATGTCAGGTCTAGCCCTTTCAGTCGTTTCAATCCTCAGTTCAACAAGGAGGCATTGTCGACCTCTCTTCGCGAGAGCGGAATTAGCTACGTCTTTGTTGGCAAGGAACTCGGCGCGAGATCGCAAGACAAAGATTGCTATATCAACGGTCAAGTTCAATATGATCGAATCGCGCAAACATCGCTTTTTAAGTCAGGGATAGAACGTGTCCTCAAGGGGACTCAAAATTCACTATCGCGTTAATGTGTGCAGAGAAGGAGCCTCTCGATTGTCACCGCACCCTTTTGGTTGCGCGAGCGCTGGAGACGCGAGGCGTTGAGGTCTCACACATATTGCCCGATGGAACAGTCGAACCAAATGGTGACACAATGCTTCGCCTGCTTGATATCGTCGGTTTACCGCGCAGCGATATGTTCAAGTCGAGGAGTGAGCTCATCGACGCAGCCTGCAAGCTGAGGGAACAAAAAGTTGCATTCATCGACAACACGCTCACTGATCAAGCGAACCCATGAAAATTCTGTCCATTGGTTTTACGCAAAAAAGCGCCGAGCAGTTCTTCGGCGCACTAAAGCGATCAGGAGCAGACCGTGTGGTCGACGTGCGGCTTAACAACGTCTCACAACTCGCCGGCTTTGCAAAGCGCAAAGATCTCGAATTTTTCCTTCGGGAAGTATGCGATATGAGCTACGTCCACCTCCCCGAACTCGCGCCAACGAAAGATATCCTCGATGCATATAAGAAGGAGAAAGGCGACTGGTCGACTTATGAGAAGAGGTTTCTCGACCTGATGCGCGAACGCGAGATCGAGAAAAGACTCGACCCCTCGGTTATCGACAGCAGCTGCCTCCTATGCAGCGAGCACAAGCCGCACCATTGTCATCGCCGTCTCGTTGCAGAATACCTGCGCGAGCATTGGAGCGACGTAGAGATAAGACATTTAGTTTAAAGAGATTCCACTGACGCCAGCTGCGATCATTGGCGTCGTAACTGGATGACATTTGACGGCAGAGATGCCTGATCGACCATTAGAAGACCACTTAGCAGTTCGCTCGACACGCGAAGCTCACGTGCAATCGCTGCCAAAGGCATACCAAAGTGGTCATGCATCACCTTGAGGCTATCAGCAACGATTTCAGGCTCGTCTTGAAGCATCGAGTGGTCCTCGTCTTCAAGGATGGCCTCTCCGTGCCTCTTTAGCCCGATGTAACCTGCACGTGCTTGTTCTTCGGTGAGAACACCTAGCTGCCTGCCACGGTAGATCAATGCCGCCTTTGACACAACCCACCGGAGCTTGAGTTGGGACAATCCCGGCCAATTGAGGCGCGTCCCACGAGTTGCATTCCTGCACTCGTTAGCGAATGTCGTCCTAGGCAGTAGAAGCGCGCTCGCGAATCGATTTGCTTGGGACTCGGTAAGTCGGTCGCCGGTAATTACTCCGACATGTAGCGCAAAGTGTCCTAATTCATGAGCAATCCCGAACCGCTCGCGGCATGCCGAACGCCCTTGATCATTCAAAGCGATCAACGGCCGATGCGTTGCAAACGATATCGCATCGATGTCTGTTGCGAGTCCGCCGATACGCATAACCACCGCGCCCGCATTCTCCGCAACACGTGTAAGGCTTGAAAGCGGCCCCCGTCCAAGATCAAATATGTCTCTGAACCGCTCAGCAGCCCGCTCAATCGCTTCGACAGAATCGGGCTCTGCAACTTCGATGGCATAGCCCGGCAATTCTAGATGCGTATCCAGCAGCGAAATTACACGCTTCAGCATCTCGCCGCGAGCACGCGCTGCCTGGCGAAGGGCAGTTTTTGTGGTCAGGTTACTGCGAAAATGGCACTGCTCATCAGATATAGGATTACTATCGATGTAGGCAAAAAAGTCTGGCAAGACGTTGAGGCGAGCAGCGAGCGTTGCCGCCAAAGATTCGGATACCGCCTCACCTCCCGTCTCTAGCCGACTTAGAAACTGCTTGGAGACGCCCACGTCATCGCCAAGGTCTGACAGAGATAGATTATGGTAGAGGCGGATAAGGCGGAGATTTGCACCACTGAACTGAGTCATCACTGCTGGTCGTTGCTGCTATCTACATTCTCTGATCCGTCTTCCTGAGACATATCCGGACGCTTGGGACCGACAGAGGCTTACGAATTTCAATCGTGGCGGACTCCGGCGCACCTTCAGCAAACAGCACTCTCGGGAGATCCGATGTCCATTTGGATACAACCTTCCCACCGACATCGAAACCGAGAAAATCGACTCTCGGCTCACCGCTACCATCGAAACCGCGATCTACAACGAAGCAGAACCGGCAGGGATGACCCGTATCAGCGAATTCCATAAACGATGTCTGGAATCGATTTGCTAGCAGAACAGCGCTCTTTGACGGGTTCGAGGAGTCATCGTACTGAATCGACATGGCACTCCACCGATCGTAAAGACAAGATCGAACGTTGCATTCTCCAACGCAAGCCATCGGTGGGCACCCGACGCAGCCTCCCGCATAATGCGATTACGCTGACGGTCAAAAGTGGTGCATCCTCGGCCGTAACTGCTATCAGTGGACCGTGTAAGGTCGTCTTGAGTACTGTACAACTCGTCCAACAGCCAGTCGGCCACCTGGTGCAGGCGATCTGAGGAAAGCTCTGGTTCGAATGCCGATGGGAGTAGGAGGCTCATACTGTGCATATCCTAGTTTTCGTCAACGGATCTTCGTGCAAATTTTTAGAATCGTCAACTACCCACTAAGCGACGGTTGCCGTGCGGGTCTTGATTGAGAGCGCATGGATGCTAACCGGGTTACCGATCCTTCGAAATCTGATAAAGATCGATCGATTTCCGTAAGTTAGGATGCTTATGTGGGGGCTGGTGGGCCCGCACAGATGGAGCCGCAGTGCCGTCTTGCTGGTCACGACTCGCGGGGCTGACTGGTCGCTACACCGCTTCCCATGCAGCCGCACCTCCGTGACTTATGGAGTCCAAGGCTCAAAGAGAAACAACTTGCTACCGCCCGCCATGAAGTCGTGGCTGCGCGGCAGGAGCGCGGCAAGCGAAGCGACGCCATAGGCAGGGATCGCGCAATCGAGCTACTAGGGATTGAAGCCGTAGAGCATGGCCACCGCAAGGAAGCAGCACAGTTTGCGATGCCCCATGGGATGGATCTATTTATGACGTGGCCGCGTCACAAAGCTGGCACATGGTAGCGACTAAGACGCCATGGCGTCCTGAACCCCTAGTCTTCCTCCGCCGCCTCACGCCCCTGCTGACGAATCAGCATTTCTTCTCGCGCATCATTGATGGACTGCCGGATGCTGTCCAGATCGACCTCGGATTCATCCGGCTCGAAGTGACCGGTCAGTTCCGTATCGGGGCGGAGTTCGCCGGCTTGCAGCAAGGACCACATCTCCTCGCCATACCACGTCTCCAGCAACTCGGGCGCCGAGCGTCCAAGGTACGCGGTGAGATTGTTGACATCACGCAGCAGCATGGTGCGCGCCGCATTGTTTCCCGTCGCACTGACGACCTGCGGAAAATCGATCACGACCGGGCCATCCGGGCCGACAAGGACGTTGTACGGGGAAAATCGCCGTGGATCAGTCCGGCGCACAGCATGAGCACGACCTGCCGCACGAGAATCCCATGGTATTCCCGGGCCTCATCGGCACTGAGATCCACCTCGCCCAGGCGGGGGCGGAGAGGCCGTCGGCGTCCGTGACCAGCTCCATCACCAGCACGCCGTGGAAATACCCGAATGCTCGGGCACGCGAACACCCGCATCGCGCAACTGGTAGAGCGCATCGACCTCGGCGTTCTTCCAGGCGACTTCCTGCTGCTTGCGTCCGTACTTGCTGCCCTTGCCGATGGCGCGCGCTTCGCGGCTGCTGCTTACCTTGCGGCCTTCCTGGTACTGCACGCGCTGCTGGAAGCTTCGATGCGCCATGTCCTTGTAGACCTTGGCGCAGCGGATGTCGTCGCCGCTGCGGACAACGTACACCGCCGCCTCCTTGCCGCTCTTGAGGGGTCGGAGCACGTCATCGATGATGCCGTCATCGATCAACGGCTGCAGGCTTGGGGAGTCTTCAAGGTAGTTCGGGGACCAGTGGAATGGAGAGGACGCTCACTAACCATTGATCTTTACATTTTCCTGTGCGCGGCGCCAACTCCGTCGCAAACCGTCTTTCCTGACGATAGTGCTGCGAGCGCGCCGTATCGGGCATTCAAGGCCCGGCAGGAGATGCCGATGCGCATCTGCGCAATCGGCAGCTTCGGCAACACGCGCAGACGCCCACGGCGCTCTTTTCAAAGCTTTCTGTAAGCCATACCCACAGAGCCTGGGGCCGTGTGAACGAAACCAAATTGAGCATAGAGATCTTGCGCCTGACCATCCGCGAGAAGGCTGACATAGCCGGTTTTCGGCACGTTGGCTTCGATGTATTCCATGATCTCGGCCATGATTCGGTTTTCCTAATCCCCTGCCCTGGTGCTCCTTGAGTACGGCAATGTCCACCACTTGAAAGAAGCATCCTCCGTCACCGACGACCCTACCCATTCCTACGGGAACGCCCCCTAAAAAGACCTGGACGGCAAAGAGCGAGTTGGACAGGCCCCGCGCCGCGCCACTTCATTTTTTACACTGAGTCCAGAGCCAGCGCGAAGCGCTTGGTAGGTTTGAACAGAGGGCGTGCCTATCACGATCGAATAGTTAGTCATTAATCACCTGATCGAAGATGCGCCAGGGTTCAGATGGCAGCCCCAAGCAACCACTGCTGATGCACGCCGTTTATCGGAGCGATCGCGGCGAGAATCTCAATCTTTCGGTTTCCTCGGGTAACGCGCGGCCGACCGGTGAAACCGGATCCTATGTCTGCGGGCGTTCCTCTACACGCGATAAGCTGCCTTTGGCGATGGTGATGCCACCGCCGACGTAGCTCACCCTTGCGCAGACCGTTACCTTCGTCGAGCATCGTGGCGTCGATGATCCGATCGGCGCGAAAATGACGAAAGTCCTGCCGTAGTTCGCACCATGCAATCAGCATGCGTATCGTAGCGTCGTAGCCGAGCATCACAGGCCAGACGATACGTTCCGTTTGCTCGTCCGATGCGGGGCAATACCGCAGACGTAGCTTCCTTCCCTCGCGAATGGCGCGCCGCACTTCGTTGGTATCGATGGTATCGGCCACCGGCGACACGAGCGGTTTGGCACCGACGCTTGGTTCCGAGACGTACGACCGCAGCCCTTCAGGAATGACGGCGTTGATCTTCGCAAGCACATCCCGTGCGGCACCCGCAAGGTGTTGTCACCCAGCCCCGCCACCCATTGCGAGCCGAGCACAATCGCCTCGATCTCGTCCGGCGTCAACATCAAGGGTGGCATGTCGTAGGAGCGATCGAGCACGTATCCCATACCGGCCTCCCCCGTGATGGGGACGCGCTGCGCCTTCAGGTCGGTGATATCGCGGTAGATCGTGCGCCGCGAGATCTCGATTTCCTCGGAGAGAGCGGCCGCCGTCATCGGTCGTGATGACCGTCGCAGGACCTGGATGATCTGGAACAGTCGATCGGCTCGTCGCATGGTATGGCCTCCTGTGGCCATCATGGTGGCCATAGGGGACGCGGACAATACCGGCAGTCCCACCCCACCAGAGATGATGCTCATGAAATTTGCCTCGACCCGGCTGATCGCCGCCGACATCCAACGCATGGTCGCTTCTACGAACGGATCACGGACACGAAGGCGGAGTGGCTCGCACCCGCGTTCGCGGAGTTCGTGCTGCCTGGCGCCACCCTGGCCATCGGCAGTACGGAGACCGTCGCCGCGTTCAAAGCAGGCAGTGCCGAAGCCGGCGCCAATCGCACTGCCATCGTCGAATTTCTCGTGACGATGTCGATGCGGAGTTTGAGCGGCTAAAGGATCATGTCGATGTGGTGAGTGAACCGAAGCTGCTGCCTTGGGGCAATCGGTCCACCCATTTCCGCGATCCCGAAGGCTCGTTGGTCTCCCTGTTCACGCCGGTTACCGATGCGGCGAAGGCTCGGTTCGGCAAGCGATGACCGGCTCGCGGATGGCGCAGGCTGCACCGCCACTCGGCGCTCATGCACACCTGCGCTTGCTGCCAAGGCCGCAATAAGTTGCGAATCGTGATCATCCGGGCCGAACGTGCCCGAACTTGACTCTCGCGTCGGTCCATGGCCCATGCTGGGCACCGGAGCGGTCACTTTCCCCGCACCGAATTCCACACTCACTGTCCTGCTTGGACCTTCCAAGCCCATACCCACCAGGAATGACATGTCTGCCTCCCGACGCCTTGCTTTCACAGGGTTCGGCCTCGCGGCCTTCCTTCTCAGCGGCAGCGCCCTCGCGCATGCCAAGCTCATCGCCTCGACGCCCGCCGACAAGGCGGAAGGTGCGGCACCTCCTGCCATCCAGCTGACCTTTTCCGAGGCGTTGATGCCGCAGTTTTCCGGTGCCGACGTCGTGATAACGGCCATGCCCGGCATGACCATGGCACCGGCGAAAGTCGCTACCGCGGTCGCAACGGGAACGGACGGGCAGACCCTGGTCATCACGCCAACCCGCCCACTGACGCGAGGCAGCTACCGGGTCGACTGGCACGTGGTCTCGGTAGATACGCATGCAGTCAAAGGTTCGTTTACGTTTGAAGTGAAGTAACTCGGTGGGTGACGCGCTGCCGATGATCGTCTTGCGCTGGGCACTTTACGGCGATTTGATGATGCTTTTTGGCGTGCCGCTTTTCGCACTCCATGCCGTGCCGGAGGTGCACCGTGCAGGCAGCACAGGCAGGGCCTATAGACGACTGATCGCCTTCGGAGCGATAGCAGGGCTTGGGCTCTCGGTCGGTGCCCTGGCGTGGTTGGCAAAGGACATGGTCGGCGCCGCCGCGTGGTCTGACATACCGATGTCGACGTACGCCGTGCTGGTGTTCGGCACCAGGATGGGCTGGGCCTGGCAGGTCCGTATGGTGGCACTGCTGGCGTTGTTGGTTATGGCGCACGCATTGCGTCGGCCAGCCAGGCGGATGTGGACGATCGCATCCGTCGCTGGTGCGGTGTCCCTGGCCAGTCTTGCCTGGACCGGGCATGGCGCGATGGATGCGGCCGCGCGCGGCATGGTTCACATGGCGGCCGATATCGTTCACCTTTGGGCCGCTGGTGCCTGGTGGGGCGCGCTCGTGGCCTTCGTCCTGATGGCCCGGGACGCGCGGCGCGGGCATCCGGAATCCATCGACCTGCTAAGCGAAGCCGCGCACGGCTTCGCGCGTGTCGGTTCATGGATCGTCGTGCTGCTCATTCTGACGGGTGTCATCAACTACGTGAATCGCCGGAGCCTCGTGGAGACGCTTGCGAGCACCCGTTATGGTCATCTTCTCGTCGCCAAGCTGGGCCTGTTCGGCATGATGCTCGTGTTGGCGAGCATCAACCGCTACCGCCTGGCTCCCGCGCTTGTCGTCGCACGGCAGCAGGGAGAAACCGTCGAGGCCGTGCGTCTCCTGGCGCAGCGTGTGCTGGAGGACGGCAGCGGCCGCGATGATCCTTGGGCTTGTGGCGTGGCTGGGAACACTCTCTCCTGCGTAGTGGGATCCGAAAGACCGTCCAGTGGCGGTCCGACATTCACCCCGATTCCCGGTCATGCCACGCGGCGCGAGTGCGCCCGAGCACACAACACCACCCCCGCCAGCAGACACACCATCGCCGCCACACTCCATGCCTGTCGGCCATCGGTGCTGCCAGCAAACGTATACAGCAGCGCAAACAGCGTCTCGAAGACGATCAGCTCCCCGACAGCGAAAGAGGCAGCGCGCGACTGGCGCGGTTCCAGCAGGCGTTACCGAAGATGGATGCAAGGATGGCAACGCCGGTGCACGTCACCCAGAATACCGACCAATCGGCGCCCGTATGCGCGCTTCCCGGCCACACCCACGTCAGCGGGACGCACAGGAGAGCGAGAAGCCCCGTGACGAGCCCGGTGAGCAACGACCAGTCGTGACCCGTCAAACCAGGATGGCGCGCCAATGCCCGCTGTTGCCGATGGAGTAGCCGACCACGACACCAGCGCGCCTGCGGCGCAAAGAAGGCTAGGCATCGCACGCGCCCATGGCGTAAGTCATGGTTTCGCTCGACAGCGCCTGCCAGGCAATCAGGCAGACGCCGATCACGCTCAGTAGCAGCGATATCGCCAGCCTTTGCAGGGGTACCGCGCCGGGTGCGGACGCGGCGGCCAGCGCGATGACGACCGGGACGAGGCCAACCACCAGTGACGTCGCCGCGCCACCGGCGCTCTGCACGGCAAACGCACCAGCGCGTAATACAGCAGGTTGCCTGCAAGGCTCAGCCAGAGCAGGCTGATCCAGTCGCGCGTGTGGCGAGTTGCCGTGTCAGGCGCCCAATGCGTGGCAGGAGCACGACGAGGAGATGACGCCGTAGGCAAGGTAGCGCCCCAGCGCGAGCTGCAGGGGGTGAAGCCGTGGAGGACGGCCGGCACGAGGAAGATGACGCCCCAGAGTGCGCCGGCGGCGGCACCGTTGGCGATGCCCCATGGCATGGATCGGTTCATGACGCGCCTGTATCCGTGACTGGCGGGCAGCGTAGCCAGCCTGCACGAACGCGTCTTGACCCAACCTACTGCCGCAGCCTTCGCCACGCGCCAGGGGGAAGCCCGACGTCCCGACGGAAGGCGCGCGTCAACGCACTTTGCTCGGAATAGCCAGATGCAACGCTATGTCACTCAGGGAGGCGGCGGAGGATTCCAGCGCGTGCCTGGCGTGCCGTAAGCGGCAGGCGGCAAGCCAGGCCATGGGTGCCATGCCGAAATAGGCGCGAAATACGGCGTGCAGCCGGCTGACGCTCAATCCGGCCAACGCGGCCAAGGTCTCCACCGTCCACGCGCACCGGGCGACGGGCGGGCTCGATGTGGGCGCAGAGGTGGTGCAAGCGTGCGTACTCGGCGTCCGGGGAATAATGGCGGAGCAGCGCCGGCAGGGCATTGGCACGAGTGCCCTGCCGTGCCAGCACCATGAGTTTCCTCGACGAGCCCGTCAGCCACTGCCAGCCAGGGCCATCGCAAGAGGCTTCGTGCGTCGCATCGTCGATCGCGCCCGCAGCGCATTCGATCACCAGGACGGTTGGGCTCACGCGCCGACTGGTCATGGCGCTCACCCGATGCAACGAACACGCCTCGGCCCGGCTCAGGCGTCCGCCACGACCGACACCTCGAACGCCATGTCGCCGTGCAACGAGAACCCATTGGATCTGCTCGTGCTTGTCGAGGCCGGTGGATGCCTCGTAGCTGCGAAGGTGGAAGGCCGTCGGCGACATGCGCAAAGCTTGCGCCGCGCGAGGCATTC
This sequence comes from Leptodermis oblonga, assembly GCA_016801395.1. NCBI lineage: Eukaryota > Viridiplantae > Streptophyta > Magnoliopsida > Gentianales > Rubiaceae > Leptodermis > Leptodermis oblonga. The sequence goes on from VMRK01000591.1 coordinate 283,235, forward strand.
ATACAACCGCGCATGGCACCACCGCGTGTTGAGGTCTCGATTTTCAACCCTGGGTTGATTGACTCTCGCCCGTCAGGTGCGTTGTCTTGCTCGCCGCACGGACTAGATTGGTTGCATGACGAACGACGCGCTTGCCGCGCTCGTCGCTTCCCTCTTCCGCCAAAGGAGCCCTCATGCGTCTTCCCCTCGCTCTCGTGACCCTTGCCCTGGCCTTCCCCGCCGCGGCCGCTCAGGTCGACGACCCCGCCGCGCTCGCCTTGGCAAAGCCGCAGGAACTGATCGTCGATCGCAGCCTCGCACCGGCGACCGTGGCTACCCTGCTCAAGCCCGTCGACGCCTTCTACGGCTTCTGGAACAACGGCAGCCAGCGCCTGCTCGACCAGGCCATCGCGCCTGCCTTCGTCGATCGCACGCCGCCGCCGGGCCGCCCTGCTGGCCCCGCGGGCCCAGCGGCGGCGTCGAAGGCGTTCCTGGCCGCCGTTCCCGACCTGAAGGTGTCCGTGGTGCAACAGCTGGTGGTCGGCGACCGCGTGGTCAGCCACCTCAACCTGTCCGGACACTTCACCGGCACCTTCCAGGGCCGCAAGGGCCATGGCGAGACCGTCCACTTCATCGCTACCGACATCGTCAAGGTGACGGGTGGACGCATCACCGACAACTGGCACCTGGAAGACAACCTCGTGTTGCTCAAGCAACTGGGCGTATACAAGTAAGCGACCTCGTCCGAGGCAAGAATAGCGTCATCACTTCCGCATCCGTCACGGAGACACATACCCCATGAAAGCGTCGGCTTCTTCAAGAACCTTCCCATCGACCAGCCCCAGGCCTTGCAGGACGTCGAGGTGCCCGAGCCGACGTTGCGTGAACACGACCTGCTGGTCGACGTGCGCGCCGTATCGGTCAACCCGGTGGATACCAAAGTCCGTGCCCATGGCGACGTGCCGGCCGGCCAACCTCGCATCCTGGGCTGGGACGCCGCTGGCGTGGTCCAGGCCGTCGGCTCGCGGGTGACGCGCTTTAAGGTCGGCGACCGGGTGTGGTACGCGGGCGATATCACGCGCCCCGGCAGCAATGCCGAGCGCCATGCCGTGGACGAGCGCATCGTCGGGCCCATGCCCACGTCGCTGGACTTCGCCGAGGCGGCGTCGTTGCCCCTGACGGCGATTACGGCCTGGGAACTGCTGTTCGACCGACTTCGCGTGCACGAGGCGGACCCGACGGAGAACCGCGTGCTGCTGGTGGTGGGCGCTGCGGGAGGCGTCGGCTCCATCCTGACGCAACTCGCCCGCACGCTTACCGGCGTGACGATCGTCGGCACGGCATCCCGACCGGAAACGCGCGACTGGGTGTCGAATCACGGCGCCCATCACACCATCGATCATCACCAGCCGTGGAAGCCGCAATTGCAGGCGCTGGGCATCGAGGGTGTCGCCTACGTCGTCGGCCTCACCCACAGCGCGACCTATGTGCCGCAGATCGCCGATGTGCTGGTCCCCGAAGGACAGTTCGCCCTGATCGACGACCCGGTCGGCCTCGATATCGCTCCCTTCAAGGGCAAGTCGATCGCCATCCACTGGGAGCTCATGTTCACCCGCCCCATGTTCGACACGGCCACCATGGCGCGCCAGCATGCGTTGCTGCGACGTGTGGCGGAGCTGGTCGACCGGGGCGACATCACGCCTACGCTGACGCAGCGCATCGACGGCATCGACGCCGCGAACCTGATCGAGGCGCACCGGCAGCTCGAAACCGGCAGCATGCTGGGGAAGCTGGTGCTGGCCAGGACGGCCTCGCCGGACTAACGCGGGTACACCAGAAACTGCTCCAGTTTGCCGTCTGCCGCGAAATAGGTTGAAACACCGACGGTCTTACTCCCGCCCTTGATCTTGAAGAACCGGTAGACGAGCCCACCCCTGTGGTCCATGCGCGTCTGCGTCAGGCTCCATCCGGATCCCAGCGACTTGAGCGATGTCGCGAAGTCAGCCACTACGGCATCGCTGAAATAAGCGTCGAGCGACGGCGTCATCATGCGCCGATCCGGATGGCCGTCCTGTAACCCGGTGAACAGTGCACGGACCGCATCGAGGGCGGCGGCGGCGGTGTCGTTCGGCCGTTCGAACAAGAGCGATTCGATGTCCGCGGTGAGCTTGTCGCTCGTCGCACCCGAGCCGTTGGTCAACACGACGATCGCCACGTCGTCATCGGGAAAGAGGGTGTTCTGCGAGCGAAAGCCCGATGCCTCGCCGCCATGATCCCAGCGCAGTCGCCCATCATCCGTGGCACGAACGAACAGGCCAAGGCCGTAATGGGTACCCGTGCCGTTGGCCAGAAGGGTTTCCGTGGACATCTCCTTACGCGAAGCGCGACTGAGAAGGGTGTCGTGCATCAAGGCGATTCCCAGCGCGCCAAATCGCTGGCCGTCATGGCCAGGTTGCCCGCCGCCCGATCCAGTTCGTGCCCTCGGCAGTAGCTGGACGCGGCGGACCCAATGCCGCTACCTCGTAGCCTTGTGGATCACGTGGGTCCCATGTGATTGCCGTGGTGTCGATGGCGGAGCGCATGCCCAGCCTGTCCGTGATGCGCGACCGAAGAAAGGCCTCGAGTGACATACCGCTGGCGATTTCGACGATACGGCCGGCGATGACATAACCCGTGTTGCTGTATTCCCAGCGTGTGCCGGGCTCGAAGCCGAGCGGTCGCTTCCCCCAATCGTCGAGAATGGCCTGCACCGTCGTCGGCTTCACCATATACGACGCCAGATAATCGAGCGGGTAATAGTCGACATACCCAGCGGTGTGCGACAACAACTGCCTGATCGTGACGTCACGCGCCCGCGTAAGGTCCGGAAGGAACCGGGCGACCTTATCGTCCAGCGAGAGACGACCCTCCTGTGCAAGAAGAAGCACCGCGGCCGCCACGAACTGCTTGGTGTTCGAGCCGATCTTGTAGCGCATGCCGGCAGTGGCCGCCTGCCCCGTGTCGAGGCGGGCCACGCCATACGCCTTTGCGTAAACCAGCTTGCCATCGTTCACGATGGCGATGGATACGCTGGGTACCGATGCGTCTTCCAGCGCCTTCGCGACGACCGCATCCATCGAACGCTGCAGGGCTGGCGTGAGTTGCGCTGATGCAGCGCTTGAAAACAAGGCGGCGACGACCAGCGCACAGCCGGCTATAGCGTTGCGGAATCGCATGACGTGGTTCCAGGCGGATCGAGAAACCAGACCGCTATGCCGTCATGACACGACAGTATGGCGGGCGGCGGCCTCATCATGGTGTATTGCTCGACCAACACGCCCGTGCCTAAAGGCATGCAAAGCGGCGGCCTGGTGTTCGATACAACTTACGACGATTCTCTAGACGACTGGTCTAATTCAATATACTATGCGTACCCATGAGCACTTCCACAGCAAACGCCGAATCCTCCGACGTCCGCGAAAGGATCCTCGCCACCGGCCAGCGCATCATGGGCGGGAAAGGCTTCTCGGCGGTCGGTCTCAACGAGGTACTTGCCTCGGCGGGTGTTCCGAAGGGCTCGTTTATATCACTACTTCGCGTCGAAGGAAGCCTTCGGCGAGGCCATGCTCGAGGCCTACTTCCAGGAATACCTCGCCGACATGGATCGCCTGCTCCGGCAAGCCGGCGGTACGGCGGCGCAGCGGCTGGAGCAGTATTTCCAGGCATGGGAACACAACCAGTCGTTCGAGGACTGCCAGGGCAAGTGCCTGGCGGTAAAGCTCGGCGCCGAAGTGGCCGACCTGTCCGAGTCGATGCGTGCGTCGATGAAGCGCGGCACGGCGGGCATCGTGACGTTCCTGTCCCAGGCGATCGAAGCGGGCGTGACCGATGGGTCGCTGTCCGTGGACGACCCGCCGCTGGAGGTGGCGCAGAGCCTCTATCAGCTATGGCTCGGCGCCAGCGTCATGGTGAAGATCGTCCGCAACGTCGAACCGTTCCACAAGGCCATGATCACCACGCGCCGGATCCTGCACTTCACCCCCTTTAGCGGCTGACGTTTTGCAACGCACGCTTCCTACACGTCATGTGCCTTTTAATACCCAGTAAGTAGACGACCGGTCTAATTACGACAACCCAGGAGTCACCATGAAAGTCCTCATCGTCCTCACCTCGCACGACCAGCTCGGCACCACGGGCAAAAAGACGGGCTTCTGGCTCGAAGAACTAGCCGCCCCCTATTACACCTTCAAGGATGCCGGCGCCGAGATCGTGCTGGCCTCGCCCAAGGGCGGGCAGCCGCCGCTGGATCCGAAGAGCAACGAGCCGTCCGCGCAGACCGACGCCACCCGTCGCTTCGAAGCGGATGCCGCCGCGAAGGCCCAACTCGCGAGCACGGTCCGCCTCGATACCGTGTCGCAGGCCGACTTCGACACCGTGTTTATCCGGGCGGCCACGGTCCGCTGTGGGACCTGGCGGAAGATGCACATTCCATCGCGCTGATCGCGTCGTTCGTCGAGGCGGGCAAGCCGGTCGCCCTGGTCTGCCATGCGCCGGGCGTGTTGCGCCATGTGAAAGGCGCTGACGGCAAGCCGCTGGTCGCGGGCAAGCAGGTCACCGGTTTCACCAACACCGAGGAAGACGGCGTCGCCTCACCGAGGTGGTGCCGTTCCTCGTTGAGGACGAGCTGAAGGCCAAGGGCGGCGTCTACTCGAGGGGTCCGGACTGGGGCTCGTACGTTGTGACCGACGGCCTGCTGATCACGGGGCAGAACCCGGCGTCCTCGTCGGAAGCAGCCACGGTGCTGATGAAGCAGCTCGCCGGCTGAGCACACGCTCGTACTTATCTCGGGCAGTGAAAGCATATCGTGGCGGCTCACGGAAACGTGGCCGCCACGCATGCGTTGGGACGAAGCATCACGCCGCCGAGTGGTCCGCCACGTCGGCGGCAAACGCGCGATACGAGCGCAGCGGCCGGCCCAGCATGGCCGTAAGGCGTGCCACGTCACCCTCATCCGCCTGCATGCCATCGGTGACGAAACGCTCGGTCATCATGCGCATGTCGTACGCCATCCAGGACGGCATGAACTGTCGCAGGTTACCTTCGAAACCCGCGAAGTCCTCGCCCGGGTACGCAATAGGCTGACCCAGCACGTCGGTCCAGATCTGCGCGATGGCGGCGCCGGTCAGCGTATCCGGACCCACGACATTGATACGCTCGAGCGGCAACGGTTGCGCCGCGTGCTCGCGACGTAGCAACTCAAGCGCAGCGATCTCGGCCAGGTCCCGCGTGTCGATCATGGCCAGGCCCTTGCCGCCGATCGGCATCGGATACACGCCGTAGCCGGTGATCACGTCCTTGATGCTCAGGTCGTTGCCGATGAAGTACGCCGGACGCAGGATCGTGGCGTGCATGCCCATCGTCTCCAGCATGCGCTCGACACCGAACTTGCCGGCGAAGTGTGGCACGTTGACGTAGCGGTCGCTGTGGATGACCGAGAGATACACGATCCGCTCGATACCGGCTTCACGGGCCACGTTGAGCGTCACGATGGCCTGGGTGTACTCGTCGGGGGTGACCGCGTTGAGCAGGAACAGCGTCGACACACCCTGGAAGGCACGGCGCAGGGCGTCCACATCGAGCAGGTCGCCCTTGGCGACATCCACGCCGGCGGGAAGCTCGGCCTTCGCCGGATCGCGGACGAAGGCACGCACATCGGCACCGCGACGGACGAGCTGGTTGACGACTTCGCGGCCGACCTGGCCGGTGGCACCGGTAACGAGAATGGTCATGACATGACTCCTTAGATGGGCCGGAATGGCCGAAGGGGTGGTTGGGTGGAAAGAACGATAGGTGGTACCGGTAAAGAAACACAGACGCTAAGATCGAGACCATCCGTATCATTATTGAGACACCATGGACCTGAGCGCGCTCGAGGATTTTCAGCTGGTGGCCCGGTACGGCGGCTTCGGCAAGGCCAGCCGGGCAAGCGGTCGATCGAAAGCCACGCTGTCACGGCGGGTGGCGGACCTGGAGGACGCACTGGGGGTGCGGCTCATCGAGCGGGGCGGCCAGAGCCTTGCGTTGACCGTGGCCGGACGCGGCCTGCTTAGCCGTACAGAAGGCCCGATGCACGAGTGGCCGAGGCCCTGGCGGCGGCGCGGGACGGGATGGACACGCCGAGGGGCCTGCTGCGCGTCGCCGCACCGCAGCTGTTCGCACACGTCGCACTTGGCGGGCTGGCGGCAGGATTCGTCGCGCGGTACCCCGACGTACACATCGAGGCCGTGGCGGAGGATCGCATCGTCGATCTCGTCGACGAACGCTTCGACGTCGCCATCCGCATCAACCCACGTAAGGACTCCGACCTGGTCGGTCGCCGCTTCGCGCACGACCGGATGCTGCTTGTCGCGCCACCGTCGATGGTCAGACCCGGCGACGAGGGCGGCGATCCCTTTCCGGTACGCGCCGTGGTGACATCGAGCCACCGGGACGGCGATGTGTGGAGCGTGCGCGACAGTCGACGCGCCATCGCACCGCAACCGGTCCTGCGCCTTTCATCGCTCTCGATGGTGCGCGATGCCGTGGCGACCGGTGCAGGTGCCGCATTGTTGCCGCAGTCGATCGCACGCGACCTGCTGCGTAGCGGACGGCTGGTCACGTGGGGCATCGTCGGCGACGACGTGGATATGTGGGTGCTGCATACGTCACGGCGACTCGAAAGCCCGAAGGTCAGGGCTTTCGTGGACTTCATGGCGAATCAATATCCGGACGGCTGGTTCATGGGAGCGGCGTGACACTGCCACGCTCGCATGCAGCTACGGTGCCCACGTCCGTGATGCCCATGTAACGTCGTGGTTTGTGCGCGTTTCAAATGAGTGCATCCGACTTAAACCACCGCTGGCACGCCGTCGTCCGAACCCGATAGCACACCGTATCTTCTGTCAGGCGCGATTCCCGTGCCGACTACCGGAGCCCCCCATGTCAGATAACGGCAAGCCCAACCCGATCAAGAACGCTCTCGCCGACGCCATCGGCGCCATTCGTGCCGATCACGACATGCACGAGCTGGCGGAGGCGTTCAACGAACTCGAGCCGAAAGCCATCGAGAAGCTAACCCCGGCGGAAGCGCGTACCCAGCCAACGATGAAGGACGCCGTGAACCATCTGCTGAAGAAGCAGAACCGTGACACCACGCCCGAAGTGCTGGTACCCGGCGTCACCCGTCGCACCATCGTGGTCGACACACCCGCCGGTGCGCTCAACGCGTTCGTGTTCACCCGACCGGCATCGTCCATCCGCCGGTGATCTCTACTTCCACGGGGGCGGCTGGGTTATCGCCAATGCCGATGTGTACGACGCGGGCGCACGCGGCCTGGCCAAGCAGGCCGGTGCGATCGTGGTGTCCGTGGATTATCGCCAGGCGCCGGAGCATAAATTCCCCGCCGCGTGGGACGACGCGCTGGCCAGCTACAAGTGGATCATCGCCAACGCCGCATCGCTCGGCGGCGACGCCTCGCGCCTGGCCCTGGCCGGTGAAAGTGCCGGCGGCAACCTGGCCATCGCCACGGCGGTCGCGGCACGGGATGCGGGCCTCCAGGCACCGCTGCACGTCCTGGCCGTCTATCCGGTGGGACAGACCGGCTCGCTGCACACCGAGTCGTACATCGAAAATGCCATTGCCAAGCCGCTGAACAAGGCGATGATCGAATGGTTCGTCGGTCACCTGGTGCGCTCGGACGACGACAAGAAGGATTCGCGCCTGGACCTTGAGCACGCCAATCTGCGCGGCCTGCCGCCGGTGTCGATTGTCAACGCGACCCTGGATCCGCTGCGCTCGGATGGCGGCATCCTGGAAGACAAGCTCAAGGAAGCCGGCGTGCCGGTCGAACGGCGCGTCTACACGGGCGTGACGCATGAGTTCTTCGGCGCCGCCGCGGTGGTGAAGAAAGCAGAAGAGGCGCAGGCCTGGTCGGGTGAGCGACTGCGGCAGGCTTTCGGAAATGTCTGATCACGGCACGTGAGGCGAAGCAGGACGACGAACCCGGGGATCCAGCGATCCCCGGGTTCGTCCGTTTAGAGGGCTGGCCGTCCCGATTCCGGACGCTTCAGGCGTAGGGCGTACCGACCAGCGCGGCCTGGATGCCACGGGTGCCCTGATCGACCAGGCGAAGGAAGGTGGCTGCGGCTTCGCCGGCGTCGGCATGCTGGCGATAACTCCGGTGGGCCTGCCACATCGCCACCGTGTAAGTGGCCAGAAGCATATCGGCAGCCAGATGAGCCTCGGCGTCGGCCGGATCGCGGCCGACGCGTTCCGCCAGCCCCACTGCGATCAATTGGGCGATCTCGTCACGAATCGCACGAATACGCGACTTCAGCGTCTCGCTGGCCTCGATGGTCTGGACGTAGTTCTGCCGCGCCGAGGTGAAGCGGATATACGGACTTCCCTGACCTACCAGTTCATGGGCGAACAGGCGCATCGTTTCCAGCGGCCCGATGGCCGGATCATATCGGCGGATGGTCTCGCGGATGAGTTCCCTGCCCGGCTCGTCGTGTTCGAAGAACATGTCCTCCTTGCGAGGGAAATGATTGAACACCGTCATCCGCCCACCTCGGCGGCCGCGGCAATTTCTTCGATCGTCACCTGGTCGAATCCCCGCTCAAGGAACAACCGCCTCGCTTCACGCGCGATAGTGTCACGCGTGACGAGACGGCGCCGGGCGCGGAAATCGAGGGTCTGGGGAGAAACGGTCACTGTGTCGGGTAGCAAGGTGCGGGATTCAATGGCGCATTAGAGCGTGAAGTGCCCGGGGCAGCAACACTACCAACGGCTAGCGCACGCCTTCGTCACGCTTGGATATCTCGTCCATCTTTCGCTCACCTTCCTCGATTGCCTTGTCGCGCTTGACCTGCTGGGGCTTGTCGTTGCGGGCGACGTAGTCGTTGTTGCGGTCTCCGGACTGCGGTTTGTGTTCCTGATCGGCCATAAGGGCTACTCCCGGTTCAACCGTGGTCTTCGTTGTCATGCTGCTGCTGGGGCGACTCCGGCGACTTGGGGCTCTTCTCAACCCGGTCGCTCGTGCCGGCGTCGTACTCGCGCGGGCTCTTCGGTTTCGTGGATTCGTTGGACTCGGCCATGGGAGTCTCCGGTGCGGGGGGAAGGTCCAGCTTCCCCCTTGTCCTGTAAGGCAGGGTCGAATGCACGTGAAGAGCGCGGCACGACTGGGCTCCGGTCAGAACAGCTGGCTCTGCTGCGACACCAGGGTATCGAACCGGCCGCCGACCAGCGGCAGGATCGCATCGGCGATCGGGCGAAGCTGGTGTTCCACGTAGTGGTCGTAGTCGATGGCGGCGCGACGCGCTTCCATGGGCTCCGGTCCGTTCAGGGTCATAACGTAGCGAATCCAGCCGCCGCCCTGGTACTGCAAGGGGCGGCCAAGCCGTGCGTTATGGTCGTCGGCCAGCCTGGCGGCCCGGACCTGGGGTGGTGTCATGCGGTCGTACGAGTCCAGCTTGCCCCGCAGGCGCTTGCGATAAACCAGGCGTTCGTCGAGGCGGCCCTCACGCAGGTCACGCACATAGGCCTGGATATACGCTTCGTAGGGCTGCCTCCGGAAGATCATGCCGAACAGTGCTTCCTGGAACTGCCTGGCCAGCGGCGTCCAGTCGCTGCGAACGGCCTCCAGCCCGCGGAACACGAGCTGTTCGTCGTCGCCTTCACGCACCAGCCCCGCGTAGCGTTTCTTGCTGCCTGTCTCGCTGCCGCGAATGGTCGGCATGAAGAAGCGACGGTAATGCGTGTCGAACTCGATCTCCAGGTAGGAGTCGATTGCCATGTCGTCGCGCAACTTCGACGCCCACGACGTGTTGATGCGTGACACCAGCCTATCGGCCACGGCCTGCGCTTCGGCTTCGTCGTGAGGACGCCCCAGGCCGATGAAGATGGAATCCGTATCGCCGTAGATCGTTTCGTAACCTTCGGCCTCGATCCAGGCGCGTGTCTGCTGCATGATCTCGTGGCCACGCAGGGTAATGGCTGAAATCAGCCGGGGATCGAAGAAGCGCGCGTCCGGCGCACCCAGCACGCCCGTAAATGCGTTCATCAGCAGCTTGAAGGCCTGTGCGAGCGGCGTATTTCCTTGCGCCTTCGCGGCATCGCGGCCCGTCCACAACTGCGCGATGAGCGCAGGCAGGCAATGCGTCGTCCGCGAGAAACGCGTTTCCAGCGGCCCAGGTATCCAGGCATCGCGATCAACCGCCCGCATGCCCTCCACCAGGCCGATCGGATCGACGAGGAAGGTGCGGATGATCGATGGATAGAGACTCTTGTAGTCCAGCACGAGGATCGAATCGTAGATGCCGGGACGGCTCTCCATCACGAAGCCTCCGGGATAGGATTCGCCCGTGGCCCGGCCGGTACGTGGTGCGACGTAGCCCTCCCGGTGCATGCGCGGCAGGTAGAGGTAGGTGAACGCGGCAATCGAACCACCGGAGCGATCGGCCTGCAGGCCGGTCACGTCGGCACGCTCGAGCAGGAACTCGAGCAGGCGCGTCTTCTGGAATATCCGCGTCACCAGTTCGCAGTCGTGCAGGTTGTAACGGGCCAGCGCCGGCTTGTCGTGGTGGAACCGCCGATCGATCTCATCCATGCGGCTGTACGGATCGTCGATGTCCTTGCCTTCACCGAGCAACTCGCGAGCGACGGCCTCCAGGCTGAAGGAGGCGAAGCTCAACGAGGCCGAGCGCAGAGCCTCGATGCCGTCGATCGGCAGGCGACCGGAATGGACGCGAACACGTAGTGCTCGCGATGCCGATGTTCGCGCCAGTCGATAGGCGTGCCGCCGCGCCCCAGGGTGAGCACGCGGCCGCACCGATCCGCGCAGGCCTGCAACAGGCGCAGGTCGAACTGGATCAGGTTCCATCCGATGATGACGTCGGGATCGTGATGGCGGAACCAGTTGTTCACCGCGACGATGAGCGCCGCGTGGTCGTCGACATAGGCCAGGTCGAAATCGTCCGGCGCCTCGTCGCCCGCACCGGGCACCCCCAGCATGTAGACCTGCCGCTGGCCGCAGCCTTCCAGGGCCACGGAATACAACTGCCTTCCGCGCTGGTTTCGATATCCAGCGACACGGTGCGCAGCGTTGGCCGGTAGCGCGTGCCGTGGCGCAGGCGCGGATTGACCAGGGTGGCGGCGTCGGCCTGGGCGGCCTCGATCGTCACCGATGCCGTGATGAAGCGCTCCATGAGGTAACGGTCGTCGGGGCGGATGTCCGCCTCGTGCAGCACGACGCCCCGCTCCGACAGCTGTTTCTCCAGCGCCTGCATGACCCGATGCCCGCGCGTGTAGACGCCGAGCACCGGCTCTTGCGCGAAGGTCTTCAGCGGCAGGGGCGCCAACTCGACCGCGGCATCCCGACGGATGGCGGATTCGACGGCTTCCCGGCGGAGGCGGCCACGAAGGCCACGCTGCGCTGCCCGGTGAGGACGACGCGGCGGGCGCCGCCTTCCATGGCCACCCACAGTTCGACCTCGCTACCTTCCCGCGTGTCGCGCCATTGGCGGGTCAGGATGTAGCCGTTCTGGGTGGGGGTGGTCACCGCTTTAGTTTAACCGAGGCACGGCCTATCTCGAAAAGCACGCGGTCTGCGGGTAATGATCGACCCTACCAGATGCGGACGCGTTGCTCGGGAGACAGGTAGAGCCGTTGCCCTGCGTGGACAGCGAAGGCTCCGTACCATGCGTCCAGATTGCTTACCACACCATTGACACGCACCTCGAAGGGCGCGTGGACATCGTTTGCTAACTGCGCTTGTAGGGCTTCACGGGTCTTCTTCCCTCGCCATAGCCACGCCCAACCGAGAAACACGCGCTGGTCGCCGCTCAAGCCACCGATCATCGGTGCGGACTGGCCGTGCAGGAATGCGTGGTATGCATCCAGTGCCACGGACAATCCACCCAGATCGGCAATGTCCTCGCCAAGGGTCTGCTCGCCGTGCACGTGCTCCCCGGGCAGTGGTTCGAAAGCATCGTATTGGCTAGCGAGCTGCTTCGCGCGCTTCAGAAACTGCGCATCGTCCTTCGCGGTCCACCAGTCACGCCTTCGGTTGTCGGCATCGATATGCCGGCCTTCGTCGTCGAAACCGTGTGTCCACTCGTGCCCGATGAACGCCCCCATCGCGCCGAAGTTGTAAGCGGCATCCCTTGCAGGGTCGAAAACCGGCGGCTGGACGAGGCCTGCGGGGAATTCCACATCGAGCGCTGTTCCGTTGTTGGCATCGACACTCTGAGGCGCTTCTACCCAACGCGTCGGATCGACCGGCTCGGCAAGACGTACCAACTGCTGCGACCAGTCCGAGGCGGCGACACTTCGTGCACTGGCGAACAGATCGTGCTCATCGATGCTCACGGCGCGAAGATCGGCAGCATGGGATGGCCCACCCAGCTTTACCGTATAGGCATCCAGCTTACGAATCGCCTGCGCGCGTGTCGAAGCCGCCATCCAATCATTGCCCTCGATGCGGTGCCGAAAGGCTGAGCGGAGCTGATCGACCACGGCTTGTGCCTGCCGCCGCGTCGCATCCGGGAAATAATTTTGCAGGTACAGATCGCCGGCTGCCCAGCGCAGGCTTCCGAAGCAATCGGCTGACGGTCCACCGGCACCAACGCATTGGCTACCCGTCACACCGCGTATCGCCCGTTGCCATGCCGGCAGGGGTGCGGAACGACCCGTCAGTGCCTGGCCGTGAAAGCGCTGCCAGTCCGCGATCCGGCGACTGTCCAGGAATGGGGCGGCGCGATCCATCGTGTGCGCCGTCATCCACTCTCGCAGCACCGGCAAAGGCGTTCTTGCAAAGAGTGCTGCCAATGCGCTGGCCGCGCCCGGCTCACTCAGTATCACGCGAGCATCTTGACCCATGCCGGCAGCCTTGAGAAAGGCGGCCCAGTCGATCCCGGGGGCCACATGCAGCAGTTCGGTCGCGCGCAAGTGGCGTTCGTTGGAGGCGACCTGCCTGTCGTCGCTCCAACTCGCTCTCGCCATTCGGGTTTCGAGGGCCATGACATCGTCGGCTGCCCGCCGAGGGTCTTTGCAGCGATACCGTCGAACAACGTGACCAGATAGGCGTGAAGCGCCTCGCGTTCCGACACGAAGTTCGGCTGGAGGTAATAGGATCGATCGGGCAGCAACAGGCCGGCTTGTGACAGAAAAACGGCGTATCGGTGCCCATCGTCGTGGTCGACATCGATATAGATGTCGAGGAACGATCCTGTGAAATCGACTTGCTCGCGCCCCATGATCGAGGACAGCACTCTTCGATCGGTCGCTCTCTCGCTATCTCGCTCAACAGTGACTGCACCGGATACAGCCCCAGGCGATCCCGCGACGGCATATCGGAAAAGGCGCGGAAGTAAGCTTGGAGCTTCTGTGCATTGCTCCCCGTCGTGCGGGGGATGCCACGTTCACCAAGCTGCGAAGCTTCTCGTCCATCCCATCGACGGCGGCTTGCATCGAGCCAACTTCGGCGTGATCCACAGGGACACGCACGGAGCGGAGCCATTCACCGTTGGCGTATAGATAGAAGTCGTCACCCGGGGCCATCGAGGCATCCATGCCTGAGGAATGGCTCGGCTTTGAGGCAAAGGCAGCGCACGTGCTTTCCGTTGCCCACGCCCGACCTCCGTGGTGAAAGAGCGGAGTATACGAAGCCAGGGAAGAGCAGGCATGCGTGAGATCTTGCGCCATGGCGCGGCGACAGCGCGCGGGATCACTCCCCGTACGCCGCCGCCCTGAAGTCCACCCGCCAGCTGTCCTGCCCATGATCACCTTGGTAGACGCATGCGCCACGTCGCCGTTGAAGCTGAGCTAGCGACGGAATTTCTACAGTCAGTGTGAGCCCTCTCGCCCTATGGTGGCGCCTTCCCCGCACCCCCGTCCTTCGTCAATCTTTCATTGGGGGAATTGACGATTTCCAGATGTCGAATCAGGCGACGCCCTGATCGTAAGAACTTGCTACACAAAGACTTTTCGGTAAAATGGCTGCCATCGCGGATTACATTCAACGCAAGTCATGTCCCCCGTCCAACCGCGGGTGATCGACCGTATGCACCGAATTGCAGCATTTCGCCTAATATCACGCCATGAACACATCCGTTGCACCAAACGTCTCGAACCGCGCGGCAGCATCGCCTGCGTCGGCATGGGCATCACGCTCGGCTCGCACCTGACGCCTCTGTCGAGAAGCCATATCGAGCAGGCCGACGTCGTGTTCGCGGCGCTTTCGGATCACGTGGTCGAGCTTTGGCTCCAGCGACTTAATCCGGACGTCCGCAGCCTCCAGCCTTATTACAAGCCCGGTAAGTCGCGCATGAAGACCTACCGCGAGTGGTCGATCTCATGATGGTGGAAGTACGCGCGGGGAAACGCGTCTGCGCAGTGTTTCTACGGCCACCCCGGCATCTTCCTGGTCGCCGCACAAGGTGATCGAGCTCGCACGCGCCGAAGGTTATCAGGCGCACATGGAAGCAGGCATCTCCGCGAGGATTGCCTTTATGCCGATCTCGGCATCGACCCAGGCCGGGTGGGTTGCCAGCACCTGGAAGCCAGCCAGCTGCTGTTCTTCGAGCGGAACCTGGATACCACCGGCCACGTGATTCTGTGGCAACTGGGCGTCGTGGGCGACAGGTCGCTCGGCCGTTTCCGAACGCCGGATGCGTACAGGGAGCTTCTCGTCGAGCGCCTGCGCGAAGACTATCCTGCCGATCATGTGTCATCGTCTACAGGGCTCCAACGCTTCCGATCGAAGGGCCCCATATCCAGCGAATGATGCTTGACGATTTCGTTGGTGCGGAGTTCACCGGGCAGGAGACACTCGTACTCCCGCCACTAACCCGCTCAGCACAACCTCGTGATGCGAGCCCGGCTGGATGCACTGGATGCCGAGCATGGTTCGGGCATTGAGCCGGCATCCTCGACCACAGCAGTTAAAAAAGATATAGCCTGCCGCTTCTGCCTCAGCGTGGTGGAAACTGCGTACGCTGAAACGGCGCATCAAGCTGGAAAATCAGGGGAAAAACATGCGCGATACTGTCGAACTACTGGAAGCCATCGGTCGGGACGCCAATCTGCGGCACGCGTCGCCCGAAGAGCTTGCCGAGACCTCAAGAAGCAGACGCGTCGAAGGGCCTGCTTGAAATGGTCAACCATGGCGACAGCACGGCACTGACGGCTGAGCTCGGGCTCGTGCACATGCACGTCGAGCACCAGAGCCAGACCGGTGGCCACGAAGGCGATGAAGAGCATCATCACCCGCATCGCCCGCCTCAGCCTCATCACCCCGATCATCCCAAGCACGACGACGACCACAGCGGCGATAAGGAGCACAAGCCCACTCCGCGCCCCGCCGAGCCCAAAGATACGCCTGCGGACTGATTCCCCTGGTGACTCACTTCCGTGGCCGCTGCCTGCACTTCTGGCCGATCCTGGTGGCCCTGGCCTTCTGCATGCACGCTAACCCCGCGTGCGCCGATGAGGCACATGCGGCCGGAAGCGTCAAACCATCGCTGGCAGATGTTGATGCCATACGGGTGAAGGACCATCCGCGGTTCGTCGAGGCACTATCGGAACTCCACCGAACACGGCACTATTGACGAGCAGCGAGAAGTGGCACCTTCGCTACCTCGATGGCTATCAGTTGAATTTTGAAGGACGTTATCCGGAAGCGGAGGTCGTACTTCGGGATGTCATGGCGCACGCAGACGACGATGCCCTGGCAACGCGCGCTACCGCGCTGCTCATGAACAACCTCAATGAGCAGGGCAAGTACGCAGAAGCCTATGCCATAGCGACGCGTGCCGCAGATACGTTGCCAGGCGTCACCGACCCACTCGCGCGATTCGTGCTTCTGGCCAACCTCTCGCAGATGCTCACGTTCGCCGGCCAGCCGGAGCTTGGCCTGCAGTACGCCGACATGATGCTCAAGGCTACCCCCACAGGGCAGTCGCTTTGCCAGGCCATGGTCCAGAAAGTTACAGCACTGGAAGGATCGAGAAAAGCTCACCTCACGAAGCCCGGAACTGCTCAGTACGATCGCTACAGCACGAACGATCATCAGCCGGTGTTCGCGCACACCATGACGCTCATCCGCATAGATCGCTTGCTCGAAGAAAGTAAGCTCGACGATGCGCTGGCGACGAACGAACGAATCACAGCGGACGTGCTGGCAACCGGCTACTACCAGCACGCGCTTAGCCTGGCCAGTCAGCGAGCGCAGATCTTCGAACAACTGGGCAAATCGGCCGATGCACGAAGCGCTGCACTGCATGCCGTAGCCATGAGTCATCCAGGCGATGTCAATGAGGCGCTCCGTATCTCCTATCGCGTTTCTACACCATCGAAAAGGCCGAAGGTCACTACGCCTCAGCACTGGATTATTACGAACGCTACGTCGTGCAGGACCAAGGATACCTTCGTGACGCCAATGTTCGAAATGTCGCCTACGAAGCCGCCCGCCAGCACTTCCTCGCCGAAAAGCTCGAAACCGAAGGCCTGAGCAAGCAGAACAGCATCCTCCGCCTGCAACAGGCACTCGACGCCAAGGCCGTCGAGACCAGCCGGCTATATATCGTTGTGCTCGGACTGGCGCTGCTGTCGATCGTGTTCTGGACGGTGCGTATCAAGCGATCGCAGCTTCGCTTCAAATGGCTGTCGGCATGCGACGGCCTTACCGGCATCTTCCATCATCAGCATTTCATGACGGAAGCCGCGAAGGCGCTGCATGCCCTGGAAAGGCGGGCGGCGCGGGCTGCCTGGTGTCGTTCGATCTCGACCACTTCAAACAGGTGAACGACACGCACGGCCACGCCGTGGGCGACGCCGTGTTGAAACATGCGGTGGCGGTTTGCCAGGCGCAGCTGCGGCGCCCGGATATCTTCGGACGACTGGGCGGTGAGGAGTTCGGCATCCTCCTGGTGGATGCGCCTTGCCTGCAGGGCTCGGTGATCGCCGGACAGTTGCGGGCGGCGTTCGAATCCTCGCCGCTGGTCCTGGATGACCTCGTCGTGCCGTTTTCCGCCAGTATCGGCCTGGCCTGCACGGAGACGGTGGGCTATGACCTTTCGCAACTCTGCCGTGCGTCGGATGCCGCGCTCTACAGGCGAAGCGCGCCGGTCGCAATCGCGTCGTGATCGATGGCTTCGCCAGCGACACCGGCAGCTTGCCGCTGCCCCTCCCCTTTCCCCACCCCACACCACGGCATGGCATGAGCCTGGGACGGGCGTTGGCCGCGCTGGCGTGGATGGCATGCTCGCTTTTCACGACGGCACGGCGACGCCGGCAGTCGATGCCATCGACGCGCGCCTGACGCAGGCCGAGGCGATACGCACGAAGGACCATCCACGCTTCCTCGCCATGCTGGACGAGCTCCGGCGGATGGCACGCACATGAACGCGGCGCAGTCCTGGCACTTGCGCTACATGGACGCGTGGGAGCGCATGTTCGAAGGACACTACCCGAGTCCGAGGCCGTGTTCCGTGAGGTCATCGCGCGCTCGGGTGACCCGCCCCTCCGCGCCAAGGCCACCGCGCTGCTGATGGACAATCTGGTGTTGCAGGGTCGCTATACCGACGCCTATATCCAGGCGAACGAGGCCACCGATCTGTTGCCGCGCACCACCGATCCGCTGGCCCGCTTCACGCTGTTGTCCCACCTGTCGCAGACACTGAACTTCGCCGACAACACGACTTGGCCCTGAAGTATGCGCAGATGATGGTGCCGGCCACGCCCGCAGGGGAAACGCCCTGCCCCGCGCGCTACATGAGGTGGCGGCGCTGGAAGGACTAAGGCAGCTCACCTCGCACAGCGAGGAACTGACCGGTGCCATCGACGAGTGCACCACCGATGGGCAACCGGTCTTCGCCAATGCCCTGTCGCTGATCCTTGGTTACCGTACCTCGACGAGCACGAACCGGCCAAGGCCATGGTTTTACTCGACCGCATCGAGCCCGGCATCCGCGCCAGCACGTATTTTCCGGCGCTGGTGGCGGTGACCAAGCAACGCGCGCAGGCCTACCAGCAGCTGGGCAAGCCGGCGAAGGCACGCGAGTGGGCAAGCCGCGCCGTGGCCATGAGTCATACCGGCGACGTGAACGAATGGCTGCGCGATGCCTACCAGTACTTTACGAGGTGGAGAAGGCCAGCGGTCATGCCGCTGCGGCGCTGGCGTACCACGAGCAGTATGTCGCGCAGGACCAGGGCTACCGTCGCGACGAAAACACACGAACCCTCGCCTACGAGGCGGCGCGCCAGCACGTCGTCGCGCAACGCCTGCAAGCTGCCAGCCTGCTCAGGGAAAACGACATCCTGCGGCTGCAGCGCGAAGTGGACGCCAAGGCGCTGGAAACCGAGCGGCTGCGTATCGGGCTGCTGGCGCTCGTGTTGCTGGGGGTGACCTGGGGGCTGGTACGTTTGCGGCGCTCGCAACTTCGGTACAAACGTTGTCGGCCCACGACGGATTGACGGACATCTTCATCCGTGCGCATTTCATCACCGAGCTGAAGCGCAGCCTCGACACCCTGAAGCGGCGGTCCGCAAACGGTTGTTTCCTCCTCGCGCTGGACCTGGATCATTTCAAGGCGGTGAACGACACGCATGGGCATACCGTCGGCGATGCCGCGCTGCGCCATGTCGTCACCGTATGCAAGAGCCAGTTGCGATCGAGCGACCTGTTCGGTTCGGCGGCTGGGCGGCGAAGAGTTCGGTATCTTCCTCCCGGTACTACGCGGGAACGTGGCGGTGCCATCGCGGAACGCATCCGCTTGGCGATCAACGCGTCACCGCTGACGTCGGAGGGCGCCATCGTGTCACTGTCGACCAGTATCGGCGTAGCCTGCACCGACATCACGGGCTACGACCCCAAACGGCTCGGTCCGCGCTGCAGACGATGCCCTCTACCGGGCAAAACGGGAAGGCCGCAACCGGGTCGTCGTCGAACCGGAGCCACTCACGCCACCTCCCCCTCGAAATACCCCAGGTACCTGAGCCCCGCGGCCTCCATCGTGGCCGGCGATGCGAACGACGAGCCCGATTCCAGCAACGCGCCCAGGGTCTGCGACCGGTTGCTCACCAGCTGCCAGGACATGTCGGTAGCCAGGCGCTCTTCGCCATCGCTGCCCAGGGTGTCGCTCAATGCCGCCAGGGCCGCTTCACGCGATGGCGAGAAGATCACCATGCCCTCGTTGGACAAGGCGGCCGTGGCACAGCCCAGCGCGGCACACAGCTGACGCTTGAGCACCGCGTCGTAGGCGTCGGCGTCGCGCGCGCAGACGATGGTGGCCGCCAGGTCCGCGTTCGCCCAGCGGCCATCGTCCGCGAGGATGGTGGTCTCGCCTGCCACGCCTCGGGCGGACAAAGCTTCACCGCCGGGTCCAGGCGGATGAACGGGTTCACCTCGGCGGGTAGATCCGGCACGTGGCGGGACGCCGGTCGTAGATGCCGCAGCGCATGTCCGGCTGCAGGTTGGGACACGGGCCGTCGAAGGAAGCCATCAGCGTGGCGATCACGCGCACCGGCAAGGTACCGCTCATGGCTTCAAACGAACGACGCCGCTTGTGCATCGCCGGCAGGTTGTCCTCGGCGGGCTCGGACGGCCAGGGAATCGCTTCGCAGAAAAGCTGCACGTCGTGCCCGTCGCGCAGCCAGCCCATGGCCTCCGCCAGGCTGAGCGGCAGACGCAGGCCGTGGCAGCAGCGGCCGCACATCGTGCAATCGAACCGGACCATGCGGGCTCAGCCAACCGCCGGCAGTCGATCGAGCAGCTTGTCCAGCGTGACGGGGTAGTCACGCACGCGCACGCCGGTGGCGTTGTGCACGGCATTGGCGATGGCGGCCGCCACGCCGCACAGGCCCAGTTCGCCGACGCCCTTGGCCTTCATCGGCGAGGAGATGGGGTCCGCCTCGTCGAGAAACACGACCTCCTGGTGCGGGATGTCGGCGTGCACCGGCACCTCGTAGCCGGCCAGGTCGTGGTTGACGAAGAAGCCGAGGCGCGTGTCGACCGCCAGTTCCTCCATCAGCGCCGCGCCGACGCCCATCGTCATGGCGCCGATCACCTGGCTGCGCGCGGTCTTGGGGTTGAGGATGCGGCCGGCGGCGCACACCGCCAGCATGCGCCGGACGCGAATCTCGCCGGTGTCGGCATCCACGCCCACCTCGACGAAGTGCGCGCCGAAGGTCGACTGCTGGTATTTCTTGGCCAGATTGCCGTATTCCATTTTGTCTTCGGCCACCAGTTCGCCGTCGCGCGTGGCTTGCGCCAGCGGCAGGCTGCGGCCACCGGCAGTGACCTTGCCGTCCTCGAACACGGCCATTGCCGGATCGACGCCCAGCTTGCCTGCGATCGCCTCGCGCAGCTTCACGCAGGCGGCGTAGACGCCCGCGGTCGAGCTGTGTGGCACCCCATTGCCCACCGGAGCCGGAGGAAACCGGCAGCGACGAATCACCGAGCACCACCTTCACCGACGCCAGCGGCAGCCCGAGCATCTCGGCCACCGTGGCGGCGATGATCGTATAGGTGCCCGTGCCGATGTCCGTCATATCGGTTTCGACGGTGGCGTGGCCGTCCGTACCCAGGCGCACCCGCGCCGCGGAGGTCATCACCAGATTGTTGCGGATGGCGGCGGCCACACCCATGCCCACCAGCCAGCGCCCGTCGCGAACGCTGCCGGGGCTGATGCCGCGCTTGCTCCAGCCGAAACGCTCGGCGCCGTCACGCAGGCACTTGATCAGCTGGCGCTGCGAGAACGGCCGCTCCGGATGTTCCGGGTCCACCTGGGTGTCGTTGAGGATGCGGAACTGCACCGGGTCCATGTGCAGCTTCTCCGCCATCTCGTCGATGGCGATCTCCAGCGCATCAGGCCCGAGGCTTCACCCGGTGCGCGCATGGCGTTGCCCTCGGGCAGGTCGAGTACGGCCAGCCGCGTGGCCGTCATGCGGTTGGCGCCGGCATACAGAAGGCGCGTCTGCTGCACCGCCGTTTCCGGCCCACCGCCGGGCAGGTCGCCGGACCAGCTTTCGTGGGCGATCGCCTGGATCTTACCGGCCGTGTCGGTACCGATCCGGATGCGCTGGATGGTGGCCGGGCGATGCGTGGTGTTGTTGAACATCACCGGGCGTGGCAGCGTGACCGCTACGGCACGTTTCGCGGCACGCGCGCCAGCGCGGCCAGCAGGGCATCGGCACGCACGAACAGCTTGCCGCCGAACCCCCCGCCGACGTAGGGCGAGATCAACCGCACGTTTTCCTTCGGGATGCCCAGCGTAGTGGCCACGTCGCCTTGCCCCAGGCGATCATCTGGTTGGATGTCCACAGGGTGAGCTTGTCGCCGTCCCATGTCGCGATGGAGGCGTGCGGCTCCATCATGGCGTGCGCGTGGTCCGGCGTCGTGTACGTGGCATCCAGCGTGACGGGGGACGCGGCAAACCCCGCCGCGAAGTCGCCGTGCGCGCTGTCCGCGTCGGCATCGTCGGGCTTCACTGCCCCAGCCTTGACCGCGGCCAGGTCGAACTGCCCCGGCGTGCGCACATAGTCCACATGCACCAGTGACGCGGCCGCCCGCGCCTGCTCGAAGGTCTCCGCCACCACCACGGCCACCGCTTGATGGTAGTGCTGGATTTCCGGTCCGCCCAGCAGCCGGGCGGTGTTGTACTTGCCTTTGCCCAGCTTGCCGGCATCCGCGGCGGTGACGACCGCCAACACGCCGGGCGCACGGCGCGCGGCCTGGGTGTCGATACCGGCGATGCGGCCCCGCGCGATGGACGATGCCACGATGTAGCCGTAGGCGTGGTCGGGCGCGGCAGCGTGTTGCTCGTAGGCGTAAGGCGCCGTGCCCGTGGTTTTCAGGGGGCCATCGATGCGGTCGTGCGGCTGGCCGACGACCTTCATGCGATCGATGGGATTGGTGGTGGCAGGGTGTCGAATTTCATGGGTCAGCCCTTCGCCTCGGCCAGCACCGCGCCGAGCGTGCGCTCGACCAGGGGTATCTTGAAGGCGTTCTGTTCGGTCGGCGTGGCGCCGGCCAGCAGTTGCGTCGTGAACGCCTTGGCGCCCTGCGGCAACGATGCCTCGGCCGCTTCCACCCGCACGGCTTGTGCGCCACGCCGCCCACGGCGACCCGTCCCGTGCCGTCCTTCTGTATGACCGCGGCAACGGACACCAGCGCAAACGCGTACGACGCGCGATCGCGCACCTTCTGGTAAATGTGCGTACCGCCGGGCGGCCTGGGCAGGGTCACGGCGGTGATCACTCGCCGGGCACCAGCGTGGTCTCGACCTGCGGCGTGCTGCCAGGCAGCGTATGGAAGTCCGCGATGGGAATCTGCCGGGTGGTGCCGTTGGGCTGCACGGTCTCGACACGCGCATCCAGCGCACGCATGGCCACGGCCATGTCACTGGGATGCGTGGCGATGCACGACGCGCTGGTGCCTACGACCGCATGCGAGCGGCTGAAGCCGCCGATGGCCGCGCAACCGCTGCCCGGCAGACGCTTGTTGCAGGCCTGGTTGGTGTCGTAGAAATACGGACAGCGCGTACGCTGCAGCAGGTTGCCCGCCGTGGTGGCCTTGTTGCGCAACTGACCCGACGCACCGGCCACCACGCGCGGGTGAGCAAGGCGTAATCGCGGCGCACGCGGGCGTCCGCGGCCAGGTCGGTGTTGCGTACCAGCGCACCGATACGCAGGCCACCCTCGGGCGTTGCCGCGATGGCGGCCAGGTCCAGTCCATTGACGTCGATGAGGTGTTCGGGCTGCTCGACCTCGATCTTCATCAGGTCAAGCAAGTTGGTGCCACCGGCAATGAAGCGGCTGTTGCGCTGGCGCACCGCGGCCGCCGCGGCGGCGGCCGGGCTGGTGGCGCGCTCGTAGGTAAAGGGTTTCATGCCTTGCTCCCGGCTACCTCGGCGATCGCTTCGACGATGTTCGAATAGGCGCCGCAGCGGCAGATGTTGCCGCTCATGCGTTCGCGGATTTCCAGCGGGCTGGGTGTGGCGCGCGCGCCCAGGTCGCCGCTGACATGGCTGGGGATGTCGTCGCGGATCTCGTCCAGTACCGCCACGGGCTGCAGATCTGGCCCGGCGTGCAATAGCCGCACTGATAGCCGTCGTGCCTGACGAAGGCGGCCTGCATCGGATGCAGGGCTGCGGCGTGCCAAGGCCTTCGATCGTGGTGACCCGGGTACCCTCGTGCATCACCGCCAGGCTGAGGCAGCTATTGATCCGGCGACCATCGACGATCACGGTGCAGGCGCCGCACTGGCCGTGGTCGCAGCCCTTCTTCGTGCCGGTGAGGTGCAGATGCTCGCGCAAGGCATCGAGCAGCGTGGTACGGGTGTCGAGGGTAAGCGTCTGTTGCTTGCCGTTGACGTGCAGGGTGACCGTGGCGGTCACTGGGGGACGCGGCGGTGCAGGGGCTGCGGCCTTGGCCACCAGCGGCGGCACCGCGCCGACCGATGCCGTCGCGGCACCCAGCTTGAGGAAGCCGCGCCGGGAAATCTTCAGTGTGTCTATCGTGTCCACTTGGGTGGGCCTGTAGTCTGCGTCGATGCGATCGACCGGGATGGCCTGCCTTGCCCGCCGAGGGTACGGCGGAAGGTAACGCGCGATTCATAGCAAGAATCAACGGCCACGGTGTGTGGATTCATGAATACGAAGTGCGACCCAGGTCTCATTTCACGCCCGCGAGTGTCCCATTCCTGTCATGGATCGTGGCAACAATAGCCGGGCTCGCGAGCAGGGGAACTGCCAATCGCATGGGGAACATTATGCAAAACCGCTTTCTGGGCGCCGTCGCCGCCATCATCTTCGCTGCCGCCGGCACGGTGCATGCGTCCGATACCGCCTGCCCGCAATTCTTTCAGGGCCAGCAGGCGCCGGACCTGATCGACACCTCACTGGCCGAGCGCACCACCGTGGTGTGCAACGATGCCTACGCGTTGATCGCCTCCGGGGTGACCAAGGGCCCGCTGTGGTCCGCGGAGCACCTGACCGCCGCGCAGATCGCCAGTGCGCAGAATACGCCGCGCAAGGACGCTTTCCATCCGGAAACGGCCATTCCCGCGGAAGATCGCTCGCAGCTGGCCGACTACAAGGGCAGCGGCTACGATCGCGGCCACATGACCCCGTCGGGTGACGAGCCCAATGCCACCGCGCAGCGCCAGAGCTTCTCGCTGGCCAACATGGTGCCGCAAGACCACCTGCTGAACACGGGCAAGTGGGAACGCATCGAAACCAGCCTGCGCACCATGGTGACGAACGACGGGGAAGCCTGGGTCGTGACCGGCCCGGCCTTCGACGGCCGACGCCCAGCACCATCGGTGCCGACGCGGTCATCGTGCCGAACTACACCTGGAAAGCGGTCTACATTCCTGCGGAAGGCGGTGCGGCCGTTTGGCGCTGCACCAACGTCGACGCCTCCGTGTGCACGGTGATGTCGGTCAAGGCGATCACGGACGAGACCGGTATCGACCCGTTCCCGTCGCTCAGCGCGGCGATCAAGCAGAATCCGATCTCGCTGCCGCTGCCGAACTGACCTCGCTCGAACGGATGGCGATGCCGCCCTGCCTGGACGATCCATCGATGCGTCCAGGCAGGGCGATCCGCTAGCGCAGCTGGCTGTCCTTGCTGCCACGACGGTTGTAGCCACTGGCCACGGACTCGCTGCGGTCGGCCTTCTCCTGGCAGGCCACGCACAGCCGCACACCGGGGATGGCCTTGCGACGGCCCTCGGGGATCGGCGCGTCGCATGCCTCGCAATGGGTCAGGCTGGGGCCTTTCGGAAGATGGCTGCGGGCGCGCTTGACCGCATCCTCCACCGTAGCGTCGATCTGGTCCTGTACGGCGGTATCACCCGCCCAGCCGGTCGCCATGGCGCTTCTCCGGTTCGGGGCGGTGTTGCGGGTCACCGGACCCGGTGGTGACCGGTTCTCCGGCGCACCGGGCGTACGATGCTGGGGGTCGCCCGAGCCGGTCGTGGGCTCGTCGTCGGGATCGCGCGGGTGCATGGCGGTGCTCCACGAGGCAGGATGTCCAGCAGACCACCCGCCCCGTCAACAGCGCGTCCAGTCCGTCAGAAGCCTTTCTGCACCTGTACCCAGGCGCGAACATCGTGCGTCTTCCGGAGGATGGCCGGCCGCGCCCCGATCGGATGAGCCACATCGGCGCTCACGGACCACTGGTCGTTGCCCAGCCAGCGCAGGCCGAGGCCGGCATCCTGCATGTGCACGCTGTTGGTGCCCGGCGCGAAGGTGTCCTTGTAGATCGAAACACGACCGCCGTCGACAAAGGCCAGGGCCACCCAGTTGCCGGCGCACCGACATCCAGCGTACGACGATACTCAAGGTTGACCATCTGGCCCTGCGTTCCCGCGAGCGCACCGGTGTCGTAACCGCGCACGTTGTTCGCGCCGCCGAGATAAAACTGCTCGGCCGTATCGACGTTCTTGTTGGCCCACTGGCCCTGGAAGCCGACGTACAGCGCGTTGTTCTCGGACAGCTGCTGCAACCGCGCGATGGAGAACGAATACTTCAGGTAATGACCCTTGGTGCGCGCGCTCACCGCATCGACGAATTCGGCGAACGCGTCGTCGAAGCCAAGCATGCCGTACGTGGCAGCGAGGTTGAAGTTGGTCACGCCGTGGGCATCGCGCTGGTCGCCGGCGAGCGTCGCCGTCCAGCCCTGCGTGTGCCGGCGTGTCCGCACCGCGACCACATCGACCATGTCGTTGAGACGGCGGCGGTCGTAACCCAGCTGGCCGTACAGGTTGCCCTGCGTGCTGCGGATGAAGGGCTGGCTGACGAACACGCTGGCCACCTGGGCCGTGCCGTGCGCGTCGAGCACGCGCAGGTCGCCCTTGAGCTTGTAATCGAGCGTGGACATGGCGGCACCGACCACGGTGCCCTGGCCGTTGAGCAGGTAGCGGTAGCCCAGGCGCCCGTAGTTCATGTTGGCACCGGCGCTCAGCGCGGTCAGGTCCAGCACGTCGCCCTGGTGGAGCAGGCTGTTGACGCTGAACGTGCCGGTGGCGCGCACGCGCCCCGTGTAGCGGTTGCCGTAGTCGTCCAGCGCCACCAGGCCGGTGTAGCGCGGGCGGTCGTCGGTGCGCACGGCCAGGTCGGACGTACCCGGCTGGTCGCCGGGCCGCAACACCGAGCTTTCCGTGACGCCGGGACGTCGCCGAGCAGGAGCAGGCTGCGATCGAAACCATGCGTGGAGATCGGCGTCCCCGGGGCGAGCGGATCGAGCGTGGCCTTCAGTGGTGCGTCGTGCGTGCGGCTGTGGTTTTCGAGTATGACCTTGCCCAGACGCGCCTCCTGCACCGCGATGCGCACGGTACCGCCGGACAACGTCTGCGCGGGCACGTAGGCCAGGCTCAGCGGATAGCCTTTCTCGCGATACGCGGCGGTGATCTTCGCCGCCAGCGCTTCGAGCTGGGCCAGGGTGAGTTCGGTACCTTCACCGGACGCTACCAGCGCGTGCAGCTCGGCGGACGGCAGCAGCGTGGCCCCCGTGATCTCGATGGAGTTGACGTGGAACGGCGCGCTGTCCCTGGTGGCCACGGGCGCGGCGGGCGCCACCTCCAGGCCGGTGTCGTCGCTGCGCGTGGGCTGCGGTGCCGTGGGCACTTGCCGCAGCAGGTCGCCCGCCTGCGGCGCGCGGGACGACTGCGCGTGAACACCGCCGGCAAGGGCGAAGAGGATGCACGCGCCCAGGAGGTTCACGGTGCGCGAGGGAAGCAAAACAGTGTTCATCGATTGACCGGTACGAAAGGGTTGAATGAGGTCGGCAGTGGCGGTGCGGTGCATCAGTGCAGCGCATCCGCCGGCAGGCGCACGCCGCCTTCCACCACCTGGAGGGAAAGGCCGGGCGTGAAGTCCGCACGCTGCACGTTCTTCTCCACCGGCTGGCGCGTCTTCTTGTGGTTGCCCGAGTACTGGCCCACCGTGACGTTGGAGGCCACGCCGTACGGCGTGGCGATGGACTCCGGGTTCAGCACTGCGTCGATCTGGGTCAGCGCGGTGGCCGACGCACCCTGCGAGGCGTTCTGGTGGATGCTGGCCTGTGCCTGCGTCGCCGTGTTGAACACGTAGTTGCCACCATCCGCCCCGTAGCGGCGATGTCGCTCACCTGCACCGACTTGCCGAGGCCGACGGTGGGATCGGCGAACGTGGCGCTGCCGGCCGCGAAGCTCACCTGATCCCCCGGAAGGATGCCGTCGGCGCTCAGGCGCACCGTGTCGCTGCGGCTACCGTCGAAGAACTTGTCGGTTCCCTCGGCGGCCACGGTACCGACCGCTTCGCGATGCTGGCGGTGGTGAGCGGATTGAAGGCCAGCACGTAGTTACCGGCGTCGTCGCCGGTGATGCGACCGGCCACGTTCACCGATTTGCCGTTCCCGGCGTTCTTGTCGACGAACTGGCCCAGCGTGGACAGGCGCACGTCGTCACCCGCCACCACGCCACCCAGCGAACCTCGGGTGATGGCCGAGACGTTGCCGTCGTACACCTTGTCGTCGGCCGGATCGCCGCCGTGATGCCCAGCGGCGTCACCGTGGCGACATCCCGGCCGCCGACCAGCGTGTAGTTGCCGGCAAGCGTGGCGCCGTTGCCGGCCAGGGCCAACGTGCCCAGCGACGCGAGCGGACGGTCCGTGGCCACGTTGCGGGTGGTCAGCACACCGCTGCCGGACAGGGTGAGCGATTCGCCGGCAATGCCGCCGAGCACGCCGTGGTCGCCGAACATGCCGGCCCCCGCGAGCGCCGTACCGTCGTACACCCGCGTGCCGGCCAGGTCGAGGACGACCTGGCGGATGTCGGCCGTGGTCGTCGTGTTGGTGGTCAGGGCGTAGTTGCCCGCATCGGCGCCAGTCAGCTGTGCACCCACATCCACCCGTTTGGCGGCACCAGCGTTCTTGTCGGCGAACGTGCCCTGTGTGGTCAGGCCCAGGTCGTCACCGGCCAGCGTACCGCCGAACACGCCGTGCGTCTGCGCCGCCGTACTGCCATCGTAGGTCTTGCCATCCGCGGCGATCGTGCCCGAAATGGCCAACGGCGTGATGTCGCCGGTCGTGACCGCCGTGGTGTTGATCGCGTAGTTGCCCGCATCGGCACCCGAGGCGGCGATACCGCCCACCGTCACCGTCTTGCCGTTGCCGACGTTCTTCGTGTCGTAACGCGTGCTGCCGGCGATGAAGGCGACCTGGTCGCCCGACACGATCCCCGTGGACGCCAACGCGGCCGTCGCCAGCGTGTTGGCATCGTAGACCTTGCTGGTGCCCGTGGCATCGACGACGATCTGCTTCGGCGTGATCGTGGCCGTATGCGTTCCGCCCAGCAGCGTGTAGTTGCCGGCCAGCGCGCTGCCATTGCCTTGCAGGCCCAACGTGCCCAGCGACGTCACCGCCTTCCGCGTACCGACGTTCTTGTCGCCGACGGCACCGGCACCCGACAGCGTCAGCGTGTCGCCGTTGATGCCGTCCACCTGCCCGCCGACCCCGAAGATCGCTGCCGCCACGGCGGTGGAACCGTCGTAGACACGCGTGCCCTGCAGGCTGATGACGTAGGGCGTGATGGACGCCGTGGCGGTGGAGGTGGCATTCCAGAGGTAGTTGGCCGCATCGGCCCCGGACGCCGCAATGCCCGACGTGGTCACCGTCTTGCCCGTGGCCGCATTCGCGTCGCTGAAGTGGGCGCCCGTGCTGCTGAAGGTCACCACGTCGCCACCGAGCACGCCGGTCGGCGCCAGCACCGTGGTCGCGGTATCGGTACCGTCGTAGACCTTGTCGGCAGCCGTCGTGTCTACCTGGACCACCGCGCGGGCGATCGACGCCGTCGTGGCAGCGTTGGAAGCGACCGTGTAGTTGCCCAGGTCCGTGCCGCCGAGCACGCCGGACACCGTGACCGTCTTGCCCGCACCCGCGTTCTTGTCGGCGAAGCTGCCGCTCGTGCCGGTGTAGCGCAGATCGTCGCCGGCGACGACACCCGAGAGGGTGCCGTGCGTCGTGGCGTGGATGGTGCCGTCGTAGGTGCGGTCGTCGGCAAGGATGTTGCCGGTGATCGCCTTGGGCGTGATGCTGGCCGTGTGCGTACCGCCGACCAGGGTGTAGTTGGTCGCGATCGAACCGCCCGCGCCCGCCAGGGCAGTGTGCCCAACGACGTCAGCGGCTTGGTGTTACCCACGTTCTTGTCGGCTACCGTGCCGGCACCCGAGAGCGCCAGTGCATCGCCGTTGATGCCGGCAACGCGGCCATGGGGGACAGCACGCCCGCGGCGATGGCGCCCGACCCGTCATAAACACGACTGCCGGTGAGGCTGATGACATAGGGCGTGATGTTCGCCGTGGTCGTCGAGACGGTGTTCCACGTGTAGTTGCCGGCGTCGGCGCCGCTGCCGGCGATGCCGGTGGTGGTGACCGTCTTGCCATTGGCTGCGTTGGCATCGCTGAAGCTGGCGCCCGCGCTGGTGAAGTCCACGACATCGCTGCCGAGCACGCCGCTCTTGTCCAGCGAGGTCACGGCGCTGGACGTGCCGTCGTACACCTTGTTGCTGGCCGTGGTGCCGACGACGATCGCCGCCTTGGCGATCGACGCGGTGGTCGTCGCGTTGGTCGTCACCACGTAGTTGTTGCGGTCGGTGCCCGTCAGCACGCCGGACACGTTCACCGTCTTGCCCGTGCCAGCCGTCTTGTCGAGGAAGCTGCCGGTCGTGGAGACGTACGACAGGCTGTCGCCGGCGATCACACCGGCCAGGCTGCCGTGCGTGGTCGCGTTCGTGGTGGTGTCGTAGGTGCGGCCGTCCGCCACGATGGTGCCGGCGATGGCCTTCGGCGTGATGGTCGCCCTGGTGCTGGCGGTGGTGTTGACCGTGTAGTTGGCGGCATCCGCGCCCGAGGCGGCGATGCCGCCGACCGACACGGTCTTGCCGGTGCCGGCGTCCTTGTCGCCGAACAGCGCGCTGCCGTAACCGAAGTTCACCGTATCGCCGGCGATCACGCCGCCGGACGCAAGCGTCACCGTTGCATTGCGGGTAGCGTCGTAGACCTTGTCCACGCCGGTGGCGGCCACGGTGAGCGCGTACGGCGTGATGGTAAGCCGATCCACGCCACCGGTCAGGGTGTAATTGCCCGCGCTGGCACCGCTGTTGCCGGTCAACGCCAGGGTGCCCAGCGACAACGTGCCCGTACCGTCGGCGGCGCGGTTGTACGTGCCCACGTTCTTCGCGTTGGTGACGCCGCTGCCACCCAACGTCAGCGTCTCGCCGTTGGCACCGGTCATCACGCCGTTACTGCCGAAGAGCGTCGCCGCCACGGTGGTGGTCCGGTCGTACACGCGGGTACCGGTCAGGTTGATGACGAACGGCGTGACATCGGCGAGCGTGGTGGTCGCGGTATTGGTCAGCGTGTAGTTGCCCGCGTCGGTACCGCCGGCGGCGATGCCCGTCAGCGACACCGTCTTGCCGGTACCGACATCCTTTGTGTCGAACGTGTTGGTCCCGGCGCGCTGAAAATCACACTGTCACCGGAGGCGATGCCGCGCTGTACAGCGTGGCCGCGGAGGCGGTGGTGCCGTCGTAGACCTTGTTGACGCCGTTCGCGGCCACGGTGATCGCCTTGGCCGTGATGTCCGCACGCACGTTGCCGGGCTGCGACAGGGTGTAGTTCCCCATGTCGCCACCGGCCAGGCCGATGGCCGTGGTGACGACCTTGTTGGTGCCGACGTTCTTGGTATCGAACGTGCCAGCGCCGTGTTGGTCATGCTGACGTCGTCGCCGCCGAGCACGCCGTTGAGTTGCGAACCCGTCAGGGCCGCGTTGCGGTTGCCGTCGTAGATCTTGCTCGCCGCCGTCGTGCCGCTCACGGTCAAAGCCGCCGGGGTCACCGTGTAGCGATCGGTACCGCCGGCCAGCGTGTAGTTGGAAGCGACACCCGCGTTGTCGGCCAGGGTGAGTCCGGTGTTGTCGAAGCCGGCGCCGTTACGGTACACGCCGACGTTCTTGCTGCCCAGCGCGGCCGAACCACCCAGTACCAGCGATTCGCCCGATACCAGGTTGCCCAGCACCAGCGTGCTTGCCGCCGCCGACGTGCCTGCGTCGTAGACGCGGCTGCCGGTCAGCGTGAGCACGCGCGGGGTGATGTTCGCCGTGGTGGTAGCGCTGGTGTTGCCCAGCGTGTAGTTGCCGGCGTCGCCGCCGCCGGCCGTGATGCCGGACACAGTGACGGTACGGCCGTTGGCCACGTCCTTGCCGTCGAACGTGCTGGACGTATCGGCGAACGTCACGCTGTCGCCGGTCACCACGCCGGACGAGGCCAGCGCCGTGGTCGCAGCGGTGGTGCCGTCGTATTGCTTGTTCTGCGCGGTGGCCGTGGCCGTGATGCCCTTGGGGGTAATCGCCGCCGAGATGCCGGTGGGCTGCACCACGACGTAGTTGGCCGCGTCACTGCCGGTGACCTGCATGGCGGTGGCGACGCTGCGCGTGCCGACGTTCTTGCTGGCGAACGTCCCCGTCGCCGTGGTCGCACCGTCGAGGCTCACGGTATCGCTACCGATCACCCCGACAGCTGCGCACCGCTGAGTTGGGCCACGGTGGTGCCATCGTAGACCTTGTCCGCCGCCGTCGTGTTGATCACGGTGAGCGTGGCCGGGGTGATCGTCACCCAGTCGATGCCGCCGGTCAGCATGTAGTTGCTGGCCGTGCTGCCGTTGTTGCCGCCCAGTGCCAACGTGCCGAAGTCGGCGAACGCGCGCTGCGCGCCCACGTTCTTCGTCACCAGGTTGCCGGAGCCGGTCAGCGTCAGCGTCTCGCCATTGACGCCAGCCACGGTACCGCCGCGGGTGAACAACGATGCATCGGCATGCACGGTGGCGTCATAGACACGCGTGCCCATGAGGTTGATGACGAACGGCGTGATCGTACCCAGCGTGCCTGTGGCGCCGGTGGGCAGGCTGTAGTTGGCCAGGTTGGTGTTGCTGCCAGCGACGAAGTCGGAGACCGAAAGCGTGGAGGTCAGGCCGACGTTGCTGCCTGCGTTCACGCCAAGGTAATTCGCCGTCGACGACTGCGGGATGGTCGCGCTTTGCCCGTTGACGAAGCCGCTCAGCGTGTAATCGGAGGCAAGCAGCGTGACGGAATTCGAGCCGTCGTACGGTTTGGTCGGGTTACCGGTGATCGACGCGGTCACGTTGCGCTTCGCGATATCCGCGGTCAGTCCAGCGACCTGGTCCACGCGATAATTGGCGGCGCGGCTGCCGCTCAGCCCCAGTCCGGAAACAGTTACCGCCTGGCCCGAGATGGCGTTGGCCGAGCGCACGCTGCCGCCGGCGCTGGAGGTATCCAGCGCCACGTTGCCCGCGTCGCTGGCGAACACCCATGCAGGCGGCATTGCTCGTATCCAGGCCGATCGCGGTCGTGGCGTCGTAGACCTTGTTGACGGCCGAGACACCGCTGATCGACAGCGTGTACGGGTTGATGTGGCGGTGAGGCCGGTCAAAGCCTGCAACGCATAGTTGCCCGCTTCGCTGCCGGAGATCGAGAAGCCGCTCGGCGTCACCGACTTGCCCGCGCCAGCGTCGCCATTGACGAACGTGCCGGTGGTGCCCTTGGTCAGCACCACCTTGCCGGCATCGGTGTCGGTGGACACCAGGCCCACCAGCGAGGCGCCAGAGCTGTTGAGCGTGGCCGCAGCAGTCGTATCGTAGGTCTTGTTCTGTGCGGATACGCCGAGGATGTAGAGCGGCGCCGCCGTGATCGAACCGGGACCCTGCGCGGTGAAGTCCAGGGTGTAGTTGGACAGGTCCGTACCCGCGTTGGCGAGGTAGGACGTGGTCGCCATCTGCGCGGTGATGGTCTTTCCGCTGCCCACGTTCTTGTCGTCGAACGCCACGAACTTGGACGGTACGATCTGGGCGCCTTCGCCACTGGCGAAGCCGGAAATGGCGTAGTCGGTCGCCGCCAGCGACACGTAGGTGGTGCCGTTGTAGATTTTGGTCGGGTTGTTGACGATCGTGGCCGTGAGCTGTGCCGGCGTGATCTCACCCGTGCCGTACGCGGCCGTGGGCAACGGTGTGTAGTTCGACAGGTTGGTGCCGCCGTACGGCGTGTAATCGCTGTCGGTCAGCGACACCGAGACCGGCTGCTTGCCGACGTTCTTGCTGGCGTAGGTGCCGGTGGTCTTGGTGATGTAGACACCTTCGCCGGGGCGAATGCCTTGGACGAATCGTTGACCGTGAGCGTGTAATCGCCGCCGCTGGTGGTGCTGCCGGCGATCAGGGTAGCCACGGTGGTGCCGTCGTAGCCCGGGTGGGGTGCCCACTGATCACCACCGACAGTGCGCCCAGGTCGCGCGGGGTGATCGTGCCGTAGCCGCTGATGCTGGTCGGCAAGACGTAGTTGGCCAGCAGCGTGCCGCTCGTGGCGGCGAAGTCGCCGGTGCCCACGGTGGCCGTGACACCGCGCGTGCCCACGTCCTTGTCGCTGTACGTGCCGGCGGTCTGCGTCACCGTGGCGCCTTCGCCGGCGATGAAGCCATAGACCTGGTAGTTGGCGGAGGTGAGCGTCGCCGTCGTGGTGCCGTCGTACTGTTTCGACGGGTTGCCGACGATGGTCCAGGTCAGGGGCGCCTGCGCGATGCTGCCGGCGCCGACGATCGTGCTGTCGAACGTATAGTTGGACAGCGACGCGCCGTTGCCGAGCGTGAAGTCGGACGCTTCCAGATGGCGCTGACCGTGCGTGCGCCGGCATTGGCATTGTCGTACGACGCCGAGGACGCCTGCTTCACGCTGGCGGTCTCACCGCCTTGCAGGCCGAGCACCTGCACGTTGCCCTGGGTGAGGTTCGCGGTGGTGGTGCCGTTATAGGTGCGCGTCGGGTGCCGACGATGGACAGGTCCAGGCGGCGCGGGGTGATGTCCGCGGTCAGGCCGGACGGCTGGGCCAGCGTGTAGTTGCCCAGGCTGTTGCCGGACAGCGAAAAGCCGCTTGCGGCCACGGCGATGCCGGTGCCGACGTTCTTCGTGGCGAAGGTTCCCGTGGCACCGGAGGTCACCAGCGAAACGGTCGCCTGGTCGGCGGCCACCAGGTTGGCCAGCTGCAGGTTGCTGAACGCGAGTGCGGCCGAGGTGGTGGCGTCGTACTTCTTGCCCGTGGCCGACACACCCTGGATCGTCAGCAAGCGTGGCGAGATCGACGCCGCCGTGATGTCCGACGGCAGCACCAGATCGTAATTGGACGCCTTGTTGCCGACCAGCTGGAAGCCGGTGGCAGTGACTGCCTTGCCGTTGCCCACGTTGGCGTCGGCGAACAGGCCGGCGCCCGCGCCGGTATCCAGCGTGGCATCGGCGCTGTCGCCCGAGATCACGCCGAAGATGGTGGCGTGCGAGGGTGTCGAGCGTGTCGGCCGTGCTGCCGTCGTAGGTCTTGTCGGTGCCGATCAGGCCGGACAACTGCACCTTGGCCTTGTTGATCGTCCCCATGCCCGTGCGACACTGGGCAGCACGTAATTCGACAGCTTGGTGCCGTTGGCGGCCACGAAATTGGAAGCGACGAAGTTGGCGGTGACGTTGGTGGCACCGGCGCTGGCTGCGTCGTAGGCCACGCTGTTGGGCTGGCTGAAGGTGATGCCCTCGCCCGCCACGAGCCCACTGGTCTGGTAGTTGCTGGCCACCAGCGTGGCGGTGCGCGTGCCGTTGTACGTCTTGGTCGGGTTATTGACGATGGCGATGCCGAGCTGCCGCGGATCGATGACGCCGATGGCGGCGGTCTGCCCGGTGCCGGTCACCGTGTAACCGTACACCGGCACCGTGCCCGTGGCGTCGGTGAACGTGTAGGCCGAGTCGCCGTCGGACGCAGTCACCTGGATGCCGCTCGCCGCGTCCTTGCTGGCATAGGTGCCGCTCACGGCGGCCATCGTGTTGCCGTCGACGAGGCCGGTCTTGCTGAAGTTGGCGTCCGCCAGCGACGCGGCCGTCGTGCCGTCGTAGGTTTTCTCCACCGTGCCGGTCAGGCCGGTGATCGCCACGTGGGCGCCAACGCGTAGAGGAATCCGTTACCGGTGCCCTGCACCGTGGTGCCGGGCGTCGCGTTGTACTGGATGAACTGCGGCGTGAGGCCACCGCGTGTGTCCGTCGACGGGCTGGCGGAATACACGCGCCACGTGCCGGACGCCGACGAAAGCGCCGCAGCACCCGCGTTGTTGATGAAGTTGTTCGCCGCCGTGAGCGTGACGCCCGCGCCGCCAGCGATCGTGCCCGAGCTGCCCAGCGTGATGTTGCCGTTGCCGCCGTTGCCGTTGGCCTTGATGACGACCGCGCCCGTGCCGGTGATCGCGCTGTTGACGTTCACCGCGCGGTACGCGTCCAGCGTGAGCGTGCCGAGGCGTTGTTCCAGCTGATCGGCGCGTTGACGGTGATGTCGCCCGCGCCGGAGGCATTCTGCACGCCGGCACCGCTGGCGCCCGTGGCGGTGGTCTGCTCGGTGACGCTGGTGCCGCCATTGAGGGTACTGGCTATCGTGCCGGCCGCGGTGCTGTCGATGGTCAGGTCGTACGGATCGACCAGCCACGTGCCCGCCTTGCCCTGGGGCGCGGCGGCGGTGATGGCGGCGGCGCCGATGTGGGCGAAGGCGCCGGAGGTCTCGATGCTGCCACCGTCGCCGCCGTGCGGGGCGCTGGCATCCAGCGTGCCTGCCACCTCGACATGGCCGCTGGTCATGCCGCCCAGCAGGACGATCTGGCCGTTGCGGTTCTCGACCGTCTGCGCGCGCACCACGCCCGTGTTGTTCACCGTACTGGCCAGCAGCGAATCCGCCGCACCGGCGGTCATGACACGCGGCCACCGTCGGCCTGCACCAGCTGGCGGTTCTCCACCAGGTTATTCAGCGTGCTGCGGTCCACCTGCAAATGCATCAGGCGGCTGCCGTCGAAGGTCAGCGTCACGGCACTGCCGCCGCCCATGGCCACGGTGCCCAGTTGCGCCGACACCGTGCCCTGGTTGGACACGGTGTTGCCCAGCAGGGCGATATAACCGCCGCTGGCCGCGCGCAGGCTGCCCTTGTTGACGATGCTGCCCTTGCCGTCGCCGCTGAAACGGCGCAGCGACGTGCCGGGCGCGTCGTCCGCCGTGTCGAGCGTGGACGCGACCAGGCCGCCCACGTTCACCTGCGCGCCTTCACCGAACAGCACGCCGTTCGGATTGATCAGCCAGACCTGCCCGTTGGCATTGAGGTGGCCGTAGATATCGGACGCCTTGTTGCCCAGTATCCGGTTCACCGCGATGGCATCGCGGCCCGGCTGCACGAAGTTGACCGTTTCGTTCGCGCCGATATCGAAGTTCTGCCAGTTCAGCGACAGGCGCTGGCTGGCCTGGTCGATCGTGGTTACCGCGCCGTCGTGGTGGATCGTGCCGATGCCTGCGGTCACCTGGCCGCCGGTCTGGCCGGCATGCGCCATGCCGGCACCCATCGCCAGGGCGATCGCCAGGGCGATGAACGATGTCCGCGGGCTGCATGTCCGGTTCGTCCGACGCGTAACGGCGGGCCGGCTGCCACGGGCGAGTTCGCTGCGGCGACCCACTGCGAGGTGGCGACATTCCAGCACAGGCGATAGATGCGATTCATTCGGGCAACCTTGGTTTTAGGCGCATGCGGACGCAGGGGCGCACCCGGCAAGGAAGCCGAGCGGAACGACGGATGTCCGGGAGCCCCCTGGGCTCGGCGCGGCGGCTCGTTCGAACGAGTCAGCGCATTCCCGGCAATATTAAGTTAGGAATGTGATCCGCGTCACATATCAAGATGTGAAGACGCGTGGAACGGGGCATTTCTACCCGGGTTAAAACCAGAGACGAAGGCCGGCCACCCAGCGGCGGTCGGTCACTCGCCGTCCTTGCTCGCCGGCCAGATCGGCCGTGCCGCCCGTGAGGCGCTCCCAGGCGATCCCGACGTAGGGAGCTATCGACCGGCGGATCTCATAGCGGAGCCGCAGACCCGCCTCGACGCTCGACACGCCTGCGCGAATGCCGCGCACCTCGTCAGCCTGCCATAGGCGTTCACTTCGATCTCGGCTGGAGGATCAGCCGCTGGGTGAACAGCACTTCGTATTCCGCGCGCACACGTGCCGCAGTGCGCCCGCCCGGCCCGGCGTAGGCGGTGGCCTCGATCTCGAACCAGTAGGGCGCCAGCCCCTGCACGCCGACGGCCGCCCAGTTTCGCGTCGGTCCGGCCCCGATGTCGTGGCGGACACCGAGTTGCGTGTCCCAGAAGGCCGCCACTGCGTGGCTCCACGCGAGCGTGACATCGCCGCTGGTGGAACCGCCTGCAGTACGATCGCCCTCGCTGCGGAAGGCCAGTTTGTCGATGGCGTTGCCGTACCAGCCCTGGGCCTCCCACGACTGGCCATGCCCGCCTTGTCCGGCGAACGACTCCAGGCGGTCCAGCAGCAGTGTTCCCACGGCCGCGCGATCGTCCATGTCCATCATGGCCATGTCGTGCGCCGACATCGGTGCCACCCCATCGGACCAGTCGCCGCTGCGAGCGGTGGCCGGCGCGCTGCCGCCCTGCATCGGACCCATCGACATGTCGCCCATGCTCGACTGTGCATGGGCCAGGCACGGGCCAGGACAAGCAGCGAACCCACGAGCCGGCGCATCACGAGACCACCACCTCGCGGAACATGCCCGCCTCCATGTGATAGAGCATGTGGCAGTGGAAGGCCCACCGCCCGGGTTGTCCGCGGTGACGGCGAAGCTGACCTGCTGCGCCGGCTGCACGTTGACGGTGTGCTTGCGCACCTGGAACGCTCCGGACGGCGATTCCAGTTCGCTCCACATGCCGTGCAGGTGGATCGGGTGGTTCATCATCGTGTCGTTGACCAGCGTGACGCGAAGCCGCTCGCCGGCGCGAAAATGCACCGGCTTGGCCGCGGCGTACGGCAGACCGTCGAACGACCACGTGTAGCGTTCCATGTTGCCGGTGAGGTGCAGCTCGATACCGCGCCGGGTTCCCGCGTATCCATCGCGCCGCCGATCGTATGCAGGTCGGCGTAGGTCAGCACGCGATGCGGACGCTCGCGCAGGCCGACGCCGGGATCGTCGAGGTTGGTGCGGGGCATGTCCACCCGCATGTCCACGCCGGGGCCGTACTCGGCCTGCGCGTGCTCGGCCATGACCATGTCGCCGCCCTGGTCGGCATCCTCGGCCATGGCGCCCATCATGTCGCGCATGGCCAGCCGGGGCCGCGGGTCGAGCGGCGGCACCGGTGCGGTCATGCCCTGGCGCGGCGCCAGCGTGGCGCGCGCATAGCCGGAGCGGTCGATGGACTGCGCCAC
Source organism: Leptodermis oblonga (assembly GCA_016801395.1). Taxonomy (NCBI): domain Eukaryota; kingdom Viridiplantae; phylum Streptophyta; class Magnoliopsida; order Gentianales; family Rubiaceae; genus Leptodermis; species Leptodermis oblonga. Next base: position 321,542 of record VMRK01000591.1, read on the forward strand.
GACGGTGTACGCGCGGTCGTCCGTCGGCGTGACGATGACGTCGTAGGTCTCCGCGGCCGAGAGGCGCAGTTCGTCCACCTCGACGGGCACGATGTCCTGGCCGTCGGCAGCGACCACGCGCAGGCGCAGCCCCGGGATACGCAGGTCGAAGATGGAGTTGGACGAGCCGTTGACCACCCGAAGGCGTACGCGCTCACCGGGCGTGAACAGCCCGGTCCAGTTGGCGGCGGGTGGCGCGCCGTTGATCAGGTAGGTGTAGGTAGCGCCCGAGACATCGGCCAGGTCCGTCATGTTCATGCGCATGCGATTCCACATGCGGCGCATGCCACGGCATCGCCGAACCCTTTCTCGCGCGCATCCTTCAGGAAGTCTCCCACCGTGGGTCGACCGGTGTTGTAGACGTCGCTGCGCGTACGCAGTTTCGCGTAAACGCGCTCCGGGTCTTCGTCGTCAGTCGCTGATCAGCAGCACGTGGTCGCGCTCCGTCGGATGGCGTTCGCCGTCACGGGGCGCGATGACGATGGCCCCGTACAACCCGCTCTGTTCCTGGAAGCGGCTGTGCGGTGGTACCAGTAGGTACCGGACTGTTTCAGCGGAAAACGGTAGGTGAAGCTGCTGCCCGCGGGAATGCCGTCGTAGCTCAGGCCGGGCACGCCGTCCTGGGGGCCGGCACGATCAGCCCGTGCCAATGGATGGATGACACGACGTCCAGCCGGTTGCGCACGTGCAACTGCACCGTGTCGCCCTCGTTCCAGTACAGCGTGGGACCGGGCACCCCGCCGTTGACGGTGACGGCGCGGCGCGCGCGGCCGTGAAATCCACCGCTGCCTCGCACACGTCCAGTTCCATCGTGTTACCGCTGAGCGACGCGACCGGCGCCATCGCGCGCGTGGCGGACGCGGGGCGAACGATGCCGGCACCGACGGCCGATGCCGGCGACAGCCAGCCCCTGCACGAAACGGCGGCGCGGCAGGTGTACATCGGGACCGGAGGGATGGCGCATGGCGGAGGGCTTCGTGGTGATCGAAGGGCCAGCCTAGCGACGGCGGTTGCATGGCGACAACTCTGGACGTGGGTCCGCGCGCCGCTGCGGGGGGTTTTATCGATAGGCGACATTGACCGTGATGCGGGTGTTGGCGGTGCCCGGCACCAGCGCGGCACCCGTGGTGCGGTAACGTGGCGAAAGCCGAGCGACTGCCCGTCCCGCTGCGCGGGTAACACCAGGGGGGTGGGGCTATTGGGAATGGCCTGGACATCGGGATCGACGCTGCGCAGCTCCACCGCCACCCCGCTGGCCGCGCCGGGCCCCTCGAGCTGGAACAGGGACGCCAACCGGGCATCGGACGTGCCGCGAAAGGTCATCAGCATCTGGGTGGCGCCCGTGCAGCCGGTGACCACCAGCGACTGCGTGACCCATGCGCTGGCGCCGGCCGTGGCGAGATCGCGGGCATCCACCTTGCCGAGGGCGAAAACCAGCCGCTTGGCGGCGAAGGCGCAGGTGGGGCGTTGGGGCTCCACACGCCCCTGGACCAGATCGACCCGGACCTGCGCCTGGTCGTCGTAGCCGGCGCGGGCCAACGTGCCGTAGAGCAGGCTGCCGCCGGCGGGAATGGGCCCCGTCTTGACCAGTTGCACGCGGAAATGCGCGTTGGTCAGCTGGGCCTTGAATATCCACGGGATGGACTCGCGCTCCGGCAGTAGACGCTCCCCGTAGCTGCTGTTGAAGAAGTAGACGCGAATGCCCACGCCGGGAAGGTTGGTGGCGTGGACGCTGTTGCCACCCGCGGCGGGCGTGTTGAACAGGAGCAGGCTGCCCGTGCGCCTGGGCTTCACGCATTTGAAGGCGGAGAGCTCCAGGCGGCGGTGGTCCGTTCGGCGATCACCGCCCCCACGGGTGCATCGGCAGGAACGGACACGGTGCCGAAGGAAAGCGCCTGCGCGGTGCCCTGCGAAGGTGCGACAGCAGCCCGCGAACGCTGCCGGCGAAACGACGAGGCAGGCGAAGACGAAGGGAGCGGTGGCGAAAGAGGCGAGGGCGAACGCGCGGGCAGGACGGGTGGGCATGGGGGCATCGCGTGGGAGAGGGCTCGGGTGACTGTGCTCTCGTGTTTCGTACTACCCCATACGACGGTTCTGAAATCGGGATGTCGGTGCCCGCGCGCTGCACGGCCCATTCACCGGGGCTCACCAATGATCGGCATGAGCCTGCACGAGTACAAGCGCAAGCGACAGTTCGACCGGACCCGCGAACCCGCCCCGGAAAACTCGGCACGCGGCGGCCGCGCCATCTTCGTCGTGCAACTGCACCACGCCTCGCGTCGGCACTTCGACTTTCGCTTGCAGGTCGGCGACGCCCTGCGTAGCTGGGCGGTACCGAAGGGTCCCAGCTACGACCCGAAGGTCAAGCGCCTGGCCGTGGAAGTCGAAGACCATCCGGTGTCGTACGCGGACTTCGAGGGCGATATCGACGAAGGCTACGGCAAGGGTCACGTCGACCTGTTCGACAAGGGTGTGTGGGCCACGCGCGCGATGCCGAAGCCCAGCTGGCCAAGGGCCACCTGGAGTTCGAGCTGTTCGGCGAACGCCTCAAGGGCCGCTGGCACCTGGTCCGCAGCGGCCGGAAGGAGCGCCAGCCGGCGTGGTTCCTGATCAAGGCCGACGACGCCTATGCGGGCGACGTGGAAGCCGACGACCTGCTTGACGCCACGATGCGTGAGAGCACGCGGCGCGCCGCGAAAACGCCCGCCACCCGCGCCGCTGCTACCCGCTCCACGGCGCGCCGGAAAGCGGCGCCCGCCACGCGCCGCGTATCCGCGGCAACCCTGACTAAGGCGGCGGCCGCGCTGGACGGCGCGCGCAAGGCCAGGGCATCGGCGACTTCTTTCCCCCGCAGCTGGCACGCCTGCGCGAAGCCCCGCCACAGGGCGATGCGTGGTTGCACGAGGTGAAGTGGGACGGCTACCGCATCGTGGCCACCGTGGCGGACGGCCGGACCCAGTTGTGGTCGCGCAACGGCCTGCCATGGAACGATCGCGCGCCGGAGATCGCCAGGCGGTCGATGCGCTGGGCCTGGACAGCGCACGCCTGGACGGCGAGCTGATCGCCCTGGACGACCAGGGCCGCAGCGATTTCAACGCGCTGCAACGCACGTTGTCGGGCGAGGCACAGGCACCGCTGGTGTACATGCTGTTCGACCTGCCCTATCTGCAGGGCCGTGACCTCACCCGCGTGCCGCTGATCGAGCGCAAGGCGCTGCTCGAACGCCTGCTCGCCCATGCGCCGGCCCATCTCAGCTTCAGTTCGCATACGGTCGGCCGCGGCGACGAGGTATTCGCGATGGCGATGTCCCAGAAGCTCGAAGGCATCGTCGCCAAGCGCGTCGATGCCGGTTACCGCGGCGGTCGCGGCGACGACTGGCAGAAGATCAAGCGACTGGAAAGCGACGAATTCGCCGTGGTCGGCTATACGCCGGCGAAGGGCTCGCGGGTGTCGTTCGGCTCGCTGCTGCTCGCTCGCCCCCCCACCCGGACGGCGGCTGGACGTACGCGGGCCGTGTCGGCACCGGTTTCACCGACGCGATGCTGCGTGAACTGGGCGACACCCTTGCGACGGGTGGATCGAAGACGCCGACGGTCGGCGTCGAGGCGGTGGACCCGATGCTGCGCGGCGCGCTCTGGGTACCGCCGACGGTCGTGGCCGAGGTGTATTACCGCGGTATCGGCAACAAGGATCTGCTGCGCCAGCCAAGCCTGAGGACACTGCGTATGGACAAGTCGCCCGACGACCTTCGCGACAGCGATCGCACCGCGCCGAAGGCCACCCGAACCCGGGCCGCCGCAAAACGCCACCACCAAGGCACCCGCGCGGAAGACGGCGAAGCCGGCGCCGAAACGGCACACCGGCACGGCCCGGCCGCCGGCCGCCGATCCCGATGCCGTCGTCATCACGCATCCGGACCGGAAGGTGTTTCCCGCCGACGATGTGACCAAGCAGGACGTGGTGGACTACTACAAGGCCGTCATGGCCTGGTTGCTTCCGGGTATCCACGATCGCCCGACATCGACCATCCGTTGCCCTGGCGGTATCGATTCCCCCTGCTTTTTCCAGAAGCACGTGATGGCGGGGCTGGACCACGTCGGCGTTGCGCGGCTGAAGGAAGAGACCGGGGCCACGGCGGATTACCTCTACCCCCGCGACGCCGCGGGCGTGATCGAACTGGTGCAGTTCGGCGCCGTGGAATTCCATCCGTGGGGCTCGCACATCGACGATGCCGATCGCGCGGACCGCGTGGTGTTCGACCTGGACCCGGGCGATGGCGTGGCCTGGTCGCGCGTCGTGGCGGCGGCGCGCATGACCCGGGGCTTCCTGGCCGAGCTGGGCCTCACCGCCTTCGTGCGCACCACCGGTGGCAAGGGCCTGCATGTGGTGGTGCCACTGCGTCCCGGCGCGGCCTGGAAAGGTCAAGGCGTTCGCGCGGGGCTTCGCCGAGACACTGGCCGAGGCACATCCGCTGGAGTTCGTCGCCACCGCCGCCAAGCGGTTCCGCAAGGACAGGATCTACGTCGATTACCTGCTCGCAACGGTCGGGGCGCCACCGCCGTGGCGTCCTACTCGCTGCGGTCCCGCCCCGGCGCTCCGGTTGCGGTGCCGCTGCGCTGGGAGGAACTGGGCAGGGTGCGCTCCGGGCGGCGTTCGATATCCACTCGGTGCCCAAGCGCCTGGCCCGGTTGAAGAAGGACCCCTGGAGGGCATCGACGCGCTTCGCCAGGACCTTGCCGCGGTCAACCGCAAACTTGCCGGCAAGTGAGCCATCCTGGCCTGCGCAGGGTCACGTACCCCCGGGCCTGCGCGGGGTAAACTGCGGCATCCTCACCAAGCCGGCCTTTCATGCTCGCCTCGCTTCCCGCCTTCCTGCGCATTCCCCTTGCCTGCCTGCTGCTGCTCGTCAACACGCTGCTGCATGTCACCCCCTTGCTGCTGTTGACGGTGGTCCGCCTCGTCGTGCCGCTGCGCGGGTTTCGCCATGCGGTGTCGCGTGTGCTGGTGTGGATAGCGGAAAGCTGGCTGGGCGTGAACGGCTGGATGTTCGGCGTGTTCACCCGCACGCAATGGCGTGTGGAGGGCGACCAGGACCTCAGCCCGCGCGAGAACTACCTCGTGGTGTGCAACCACCAGAGCTGGGTGGATATCCCGGCGCTGCAGAAGGTGTTCAACCGACGCATTCCGTTCATGCGCTTCTTCCTCAAGAGCCAGCTGATCTGGGTGCCGCTGTTGGGCCCCGCCTGGTGGGCACTGGATTTTCCTTTCATGAAGCGCCATTCGCGTCAGGAACTGGAAGCGCGTCCGGAGCTGCGCGGCAAGGACCGTGAAGCCACGCGCCGCGCCTGCGAGAAGTTCCGCCACCTGCCCGTGGCGATCATGAACTTCACCGAGGGCACGCGTTTCACCCGCGCGAAGCACGATGCCCAGGGCTCGCCGTATACGCACCTGCTCCGCCCGAAAGCCGGCGGCGTGGCCTTCGTCATCGATGCCATGGGCGAGGCCATCCGCCAGATCCTCGACGTGACCATCGTCTATCCGGACGGCCCCACGTCGATGATGGACATGATCGCCGGCCGCATCCGCGAGGTGCGCGTGCACATCCGCCGGCTGCCCATTCCGGCGGCCATGCGGGGCGACTACGAAGGTGACGCCGCGTTCCGTGCGCAGTTCCAGGCATGGATCAATGCACTGTGGGCCGAGAAGGATGCGCGCATCGCGGCCACGCTGGCCGCGCAAGGCTGACAGCGGGCCGGCCGGCGCCGCTGCCGGTCAACCCGTGGCGGCGGGGCGTTTCAGCCGACGGCGCCAGAACAACACCCCGGTGACCAGCAGGAAGCAGGCAGCAGCCCGCCGATACAGGCCACGATGCGCCACGCCAGGCACCCACGGCCGCGGAGTGGATGGGGAAGAGAGCGTTGGCCAGCCGGCTGCCGGTGCCCAGCGTCGTGGCGTCGTCGCTCCCGAGCACCGTGGCCGTCCGCGCGTCGATCCACACCGAACTGCGCCCGGCGGGGTTCCATTCGCCGGGGCGACGAAGGCGCGCCACCACCGTGCCGTTGTCCTTCGAGGGCAACATGAGCCGTGTGATCGCCGCGTCGGGCGCGGCGGCCTGTGCCGCCACGAGCACGGCTGCCCAGTCCACCGGCCCTTGTATCGGTGCGGTCTTCGGCGGCCGGGGGCGCGCCGGCTCGGCGAAAGCCGCCGCCAGCCCGTTACGCACGGCGCCCCGGTACGCCATCGTGGTACCGGTACCGATCATCACGATCAGCAACGGCAGGCCGACGACGCCCACTGCGCGATGGAAGCTCGCCCAGCGAAGAAGCGGCGGCTGGGTATGTGGCCGGAGATGCCGCAGCGCCCGCTGGCGCCCGGGCCAGTACAGCCAGACGCCCGAAAACAGCATGAACAACCCCGTGCAGGCCACGACGCCGAGCACCGTCTCACCCAGCTCACCGCCGAGCAGGTGCGTGTGCCAGTCGAGCAACAGCAGCAGGGGATCGCCGGCCTGCGGGCGCCGCAGCAGCAGCGCACCGGTGGTGGCGTCGTAATAGGCGCGGCTACCGCCGCGTTCCTGGGTCTGCCACACGGGGAGATCATGATCGGGCAACGACACCCCACGCCACCCCTTGGCCGCGGGCGTGGCGAGCATCGCCGACAACGCGCGGCGCTGCGTCGCCAGGTCCGGCAGCGGACGCGCCGTCAGGCCGGGATGCAGGGCTGCGAACAGCGGTTGTTCGAACAGCAGCACGCTGCCCGACAGGGTCACCAGCGCCAGCAACAGCCCCAGCGTGAGGCCCAGCCACAGGTGCAGCGTCTTCAGCCAGCGGCGAAGCCGGCGCGGGTGAGCTGCCATGGTGACGGTCCGACGGGGGCTGGAAAGGCGGCCATCGTAAGTGCGAATGATTCTCGAATCAAACCGGCGGGGTACACGGGCATCGGTCGATTGACCCGCCCGTCACACCGGGTCGACTCGGCCGGCGGAACGATGGCCAGCCCCGTGCCCGAGGAACATGCGATGAAGACCCGCCACGTTTACAGCACGTCCGGTCTGGAGCAGGCGCGCGCGGCCATGCGCGCCGCCCGCGATGCCGGCATTCCCGATGAGGACCTGTCACTCATCGCACGGCACGACATCGAGCTGGACGCCATACCCGAGCACCGCAAGGACGAGCACACCGACTTCGCCCCCGCCGCGGCACGCGGCCTGGCCCAGGGCGGCACCACTGGCATCCTGGCCGTCTGGTCGCCATGGCCTTTCCCCCGCTGGGCGTGACCATCGCCGGTGCCGCGGCAGCGGGTGTTGCCGGCGCACTGGTCGGTGCGTGGACGAGCGCGCTGATGGGTGCATCCACGCCGGACCCGGTGCGCAAGAAATTCGAGGGTGAGATTGAGGCCGGTCGCATCCTAGTGGTAGTGGATGGCGAAGGCGATGCCCTGGAACGGTCGCAGCGCGAGATCCCCGCCACCGGCGCCATCGACCTGCCCTTGAGCAGCCCACCGCGCTGAGCTGATTCTTCCGGAGGCGCCGACCATGGCTACCAGACGCTCCTCCGCGACACCGCGGGACACCGGTCGTGTCCGCACGGGCATGGGCGGCTGGACGTATGTACCCTGGCGCGGGCTGTTCTATCCCGACGATCTGGTGCAGAAGCGCGAGCTGGCATACGCCAGCCGGCAGGTGTCCACCATCGAGATCAACGGTACCTATTACCGCTCGCCCGCGATCGATATCTACCGGCGCTGGGCGGACGAAACGCCCGAAGGCTTCGTCTTCTCGGTGAAAGCGCCACGGCACATCGTGCAAAGCCGCGCACTGGCCGGCACGGGCGAGCGGATCGGCCGGTTCCTCGACGGCGCGGTGGGCCTGGGCGACCGGCTGGGCCCCGTGCTGTGGCAGTTCCTGCCCACGCGCCGGTTCGATCCCGACGACATGGCCGCCTTTCTCGACCTGTTGCCCGATCGTCACGGCGGCCTGGCCTTGCGCCACGCCGTGGAAGTCCGCCACGACAGTTTCATGGACCCGGACTGGCTGGCCCTGGCGCGCCAGCGCGGTGTCGCCACCGTGTTCACCGACTCGCCCGACCATCCGTCGTTCGCCGACATCACGGGACCCTTCATCTACGCGCCTCATGCGCAGCCGTGCGAAGGAAACCAACGGCTACTCCGCCAGGGACATGAAGACGTGGGCCACGCACGCGAATGCCTGGCAGGCCGGCAAGGACCCGGTCGACCTGCCGCACGTGGGCGCCACGCTGGCATCGGGTGCCCCACGCGACGTGTTCGTTTATTTCATCTCCGCCGCGAAGGAACGCAATCCCGCCGCGGCTGTCGCACTCGGCAAGCACGTCAAAGACGCATAATCCTCCCCTTCCCCCACCGGACGCCCCATGGACCGTCTCATCCAGAACCACCTGATCGACCTTTTCGCCGAGCACGCGATCCAGCTCGAGCCCGACGAAGACTGGCTGCTTACCGAAGGCGACGATTACCCGGCGCTGCGCGGCATCTGGCACGAAGGCAAGGAAGGCGGCATGGGCCGCCTGGACATCGATATCGTCCTCGACGGGAACGCACCATCGAGGAAAGCTTCGGCGGCAACGGCGGCGGCAAGGCCGGCTGCCGCGATGCGCTGGACAGCTTCGCGCGCAACGATTTCTATGTGGTGCTGGCGGCCTGCTGGCACACCGTGGACAAGGAAAAGCTGGACGTGCGCGAGGTGTCCGCGGGCACGCAGCGCTTCACCCTCTACGTGGGCGATTTCACGGTGCGCGGCGAGAAGGACGCGCCCGTGGAGATTCCCGAGGAAGGATTCTCCGCACTGGAGGCCGCGATCGCCACGGCTCCGCTGACCGACGACGTACACTGGATCCGCGTGTTCTACGGCAACGTGGGCGACGGCAGCAGCAAGATCGAGGTGCTGCTGGACAACGAGCCGTGGGCGGCGGGCCATAAGGCCATCGCCTCCGTGGACTGGCTGCGTCACGACCACTACTACAGCCTGCGCAATCTCATTGCGCTGGTCCCGCGGGACTAGGGCGAGGCAGGGGTTCCGGCTGCCCAGTCCTGTGGACGCAGTATCCGGAACCCGTTGTTGCGCGCGGCGCGGCGTGCCAGCTTCAGCACTTCCGCATCGCGGGAGAACAGGATGCCCGCGCCGGCCGCCGAAGCCAGTTCCAGGAATTTCTGGTCGTCCGGGTCGCGGCAGCGCGGCAACCGCGTGGCCGCGGCTTCATGCGGCAGCAACGTGACCAGACGATCGAAGGCCGCCACCGCGGCAGCCCGGCGCGGTGGATCCAGCGTCAACGCAGGGTAGTCGAGCACCTTCAGCCACTCGTCCCGGCAATCCGGTCGCGTCACGGCGTGCAGCGTGCCGACACCATGGCCCCGACCAGCCCCGCCACGCGGGGGTCCGCGAAAACGAACGCATCCAGGCACACATTGGTGTCGAGCACGACGCGCATGCGCTCAGGCCGCGGCGCGTTCGGCCAGGGCGGCGCGTTTCGGCCACGAGGGTGTAGGAACGCTTGCGCGCCTCGTGATCGAACACCTGCGCGGTGATGATCAGTTCGTCCGCGCCCGTGCGCGCGATGAACGCAGCCAGGCCATCGCGCACGGTGTCCGGCGAGCCGACCACGGCGCACGACAGCGCGTGGTCCACCTGCGCCTTCTCCATCGGCGTCCACACGCCTTCCATCGAGTTCACCGGCGGCGGCAACTGGCCCGGGGCGCCGCGGCGAAGGTTCCAGAACGCCTGCTGCTGGAAGTGAACAGGCGGCGGGCTTCCTCATCCGTGTCAGCAGCGACCACATTGATGCCGAGCATCGCGTAGGGCGCGTCCAGCACCTCGGACGGACGGAACATGTGCCGGTACACCTCCAGCGCTTTCATCATCATGTCCGGCGCGAAGTGCGAGGCGAAGGCGAACGGCAGGCCCAGGTGCGCCGCCAGTTGGGCGCTGAACAGGCTGGAGCCCAGCAGCCACAGCGGCACGTTGGTGTCCATGCCGGGCACGGCGCGCACGGTCTGCCCAGGCCGCTGCGGGCCGAGGTACATCTGCAGTTCCTGGACATCATCGGGGAAGCGGTCGTCGCTGGGGCCCATGGAACGGCGCAGCGCGCGTGCCGTGCCTGGTCGGTGCCGGGCGCGCGGCCCAGGCCCAGGTCGATCCGCCCCGGATACAGCGACGCCAGGGTGCCGAACTGCTCGGCGATCACCAGCGGCGCGTGGTTGGGCAGCATGATGCCACCCGAACCCACGCGGATGCTGTGCGTGCCTTCGGCGATATAGCCGATCACCACGGCCGTGGCCGCACTGGCGATACCGGTCATGTTGTGGTGCTCGGCCAGCCAGTAGCGATGGAAGCCCAGCGACTCCGCATGCCGGGCCAGGTCGCGCGAGTGGCGCAGCGAGTCGCCCGGGGTGGCGCCGCGCGCCACGGGGGATAGGTCCAGTACCGAAAACGGAATCATCCGCATACCTCGACAATAAGGGGGGCGGACGAACCGCCGATGATTCCAGATGGGCGGCGAACGCCCGGATTGCAACCCACGGGCTCGCCACGGAAACAGTCCGTTCCGGCCAGCGATGCGCCGCGGCCCGCGGGGAGGAGGAAAATGCACCCATCCACTCATCCAGTCCGGTATTGCCGGGGAGCACGACATGATCGACATTCGCCGCTTTGACACGCTCGGTGGGGCCAACCATGGCTGGCTCGATGCCAAGCACCACTTCTCGTTCGCGTCCTACCGTGACGACGCGCGCATGGGCTGGGGCGCGCTGCGCGTCTGGAACGACGACACCATCGCGGCAGGCACCGGTTTTCGGCGCATCCGCACTCGGACATGGAGATCATCACCTATGTGCGCGAAGGCGCCATCACCACGAGGACAGCCTGGGCAACAAGGGGCGCACCGAAGCGGGCGACGTGCAGGTGATGAGCGCCGGCACCGGCATCCGCCACGCGGATACAACGCGAAAGCGAGACCACGCGCATCTTCCAGATCTGGATTATTCCCGATGGCGAGCGCAAGGCACCGTCCTGGGGCACCCGTCCGTTCCCGAAGGGCGAGCGCTCGGGCCAGTTCGTCACGCTGGCCAGCGGCATGCCCGGCGACGGCGACGCGCTGCCGATCCGTACCGACGCGCGCGTGCTCGGCGCCAGCGTGAAGGCAGGCGAGACGATCGAGTATGCGCTGGGCGAAGGTCGCTACGCGTACATGGTTCCCGCCTTCGGCTCGGTGCAGGTCAACGGGCAGGCGCTGGACAAGGGGGACGGTGCGGCAGTCCGCGACGAGACCCGGCTGCGCATCACGGCCACCACGGATGCGGAGCTGGTGCTGGTCGACACCGCGGCATAATCGGCACCGGAGGTATGCTGTGGGTCATGACGACCCACGGCACGCCCTACCTCGACAACCCCGTCCTCGACACCGACAGCTACAAGGCCAGCCACTGGCTGCAATACCCGCCGGGCACGGACGCCACGTTCTTCTACATGGAATCGCGCGGAGGCACCTACGAAAGCACCGTGTTCTTCGGGCTGCAGGCCATCCTCAAGGCCAGCCTGGGCCGCCTCGTCACGCACGCGCACGTGGACGAGGCCCGCGACTTCTTCGCCGTGCATGGCGAGCCCTTCAACGAAACGGGCTGGCGTCGCATCGTGGACGTGCACGGCGGCCGGCTACCGGTACGCGTACGCGCCGTGCCCGAAGGCTGCGTGGTACCCACGCACCAGGCACTGCTCACCATCGAATCGACCGATCCGGACGCGTTCTGGCTGCCGTCGTACCTGGAAACCCTGCTGCTGCGGCTGTGGTATCCGGTCACCGTCGCCACCATCAGCTGGCAGGCCCGACGCACCCTCCTCCATTACCTGGACGCCACCAGCGACGATCCGGCCGGGCAGATTCCGTTCAAGCTGCACGACTTCGGCGCCCGTGGCGTGTCCAGCGCGGAATCCGCCGGCCTGGGCGGCATGGCGCACCTGGTCAACTTCCTGGGTACCGACACCGTGTCGGCGTGCTCGCCGCACGCGCGTTCTACGGCGAACCGATGGCCGGCTACTCCATCCCCGCCGCCGAGCACAGCACGATCACCAGTTGGGGACGCGACCACGAAGTGGATGCCTACCGGAACATGCTGACGCGGTTCGCCCGGCCCGGTTCGCTGGTGGCGGTGGTCTCGGACAGCTACGACATCTACCACGCGATCCGCGAGCACTGGGGCAAGACGCTGCGCGACGAGGTCGTCGCTTCCGGCGCCACCGTGGTGGTGCGACCCGATTCGGGCGACCCGGTGGACGTGGTGCATCGCTGCGTCACCCTGCTCGACGACGCTTTCGGCAGCACGGTGAATGCAAAGGGCTTCCGCGTGCTGAACCATGTGCGCGTGATCCAGGGCGACGGCGTGAACCCGGAAAGCATCCGCGCGATCCTGGAACGGCTGACCGTCGCGGGTTATGCCGCCGACAACCTGGCCTTCGGCATGGGCGGCGCGTTGTTGCAGAAACTGACGCGCGACACCCAGAAGTTCGCACTGAAGTGTTCCGCCGCGCGCATCGACGGCGCCTGGCGCGATGTCTGGAAAGATCCGGTGACCGACCAGGGCAAACTGTCCAAGCGTGGCCGGATGACCCTGGCGCGGCACCGGACGCACGGCACGTACCGCACGGTGCCGCTGCCCGACGATGCGCTGTCGTTGCCCCCCGAGCACCTCGACGAAGGCTGGGAAGACGCGATGGTTACCGTCTGGGAAAACGGCAACCTGCAGCGCGAGTGGTCCTTCGCCGAGGTGCGGGCACGCGCCGCGGCGGGACGTTAGCGTCGGCTAGGGCGTGGCCGCCGTCTGGTGCGGCGCGCCGTGCTTCATCAGGCCTTGGTGAACAGGTAAGCCGCCGACTGGTAATAGGTGATCGCAGCATCCGCGTCGGCCTGGTTGACGGCGGCCACCGGTGTGGCATCGCCCGTGTCGCGCTGCGGCAGCATCTGCTTCACCGGCTGGCGAGGTATCAGCGAGGTCAGCGTGTCACCGCGCAGGTAGCCCAGCTCCTGGTAGGTGCTGATGAAGGCACGCTCGCGCCCGGGCTCCAGCTTGAACAGGTCGTAGCCGTAGAAGCGCGACGTGTAGCTGAAGTGCAGCAGGCCCGCAAGGTCGGCGGGATGTCGATCTGGCTCATCAGGCGATCCACGCGTCCCGGCGCGATGTGCGCGGGCGAGTAGATGTAGAGCGGGATGTGATACCGGTCCACGGGCAGGCTGGTCTTGCCGGCGCTGGTGGCGCAATGGTCCGCGGTGATGACGAATACGGTGTCCTTGAACCAAGGCCTGGTCGCCGCGCGTTTCAGGAAGTCGCCCAGCGCCCAGTCGGTGTACGCCACGGCGGCGGTACGACGCCCCTGCGGCAGCGACACGCGGCCTTCGGGAAAGGTGAACGGGCGATGGTTGGACGTGGTCATCACGTGCCCGAAGTACGGCTTGCCCTTCGCGTAGGAGGCGTCCATGCGCTTGATCACCAGCGTGAACAGGTCCTCGTCGGCCACGCCCCAGACGTTCTCGGTATGGATGTCCTTGCTGTCGATCGCGTTGCGGTCCACGGCCGTGTAGCCATTGCTGGCGAAGAAATGGTTCATGTTGTCGAAGTAGCCGTAACCGCCGTAAGGAACTCGGAGGTATAGCCCTTGCCGGTTGAACACGTCGGCCAGCGACCAGAGGGTCTCGTCGTCGGGGCGCTTGACGATGGATTCGCCGGCGTCGGCGGCACCGAGAGCGCCAGCGCTTCCAGCCCGCGCACCGTGCGCGTGCCGTTGGCGTACAGCTGGCTGAAGAACAGGCTTTTCGACGCCAGCGCGTCGAGGTTGGGGGTAAGGTGCTTGTGCTTGCTGACATCCAGGCCCTCGACGTAATCGCCCGAGAGGCTTTCCACGCTGATCAGCACCACGTTGAGCTTCTGCTCCGTGCCTTCGCCGGCGATACGCCGCGTGATGTCCATCGGGTCGTCGCTGGCGAACGTGGCGTCCGGCGTGGTCAGCTGCTTGCGCAGGTTGGCGAACATCGCCGCTTCCGGCAAGGTGGGATAGTACTTCGCATAATCCAGCTCGTTTTCGCGGAACGCCGCGACGAACTGGTACGGGCCGTTGCCGGCCAGTTCGTTCACGTAGTTGTTGTCCGAGCGATCCTTCATCGTGCCATCCACGGCGAAGCTGACCACCACGGTAAGCACCAGCCACACGGCCACCACGAGGGATCGTGCGCCGAAACGCGAGCCGTCGTCGCGCGCGGCAAGCATGCGCCGGCTGAAGAACACCACGGCGACGGTCGCGGCCAGCAGCATCAACGACCACGTGACGATCGGGTACGACTCGCGGATGTTACCGACCACCTCGTGGGTGTAGACCAGGTAGTCCACGGCGATGAAGTTGAAGCGCGCGCTGAACTCGCCCCAGAACACCAGCTCGGCCGCGCCCAGGTAGAGGACGACGAAGGCGAGAATGAAACAGAAACCGAGGAAGATCCGGTGACCCCAACGGGACACATAGGCGCGGCGGGGCAGCAGCCAGAGCACCAGCAGCATCGGCCAGGCGAAATAGACGTACTCCACCACGTCGTAGCCGAAGCCGACCAGGAAGAGGTAAAGCCACTTGCCCGGGCTGGGCGGTATCTCGTGTCCCGTCTTGATCAGGAGGATCAGCCGGACGAGGAATGCCACGCCGACGAACAGGAAGCCAAACCAGACCAACGGCCGGAAGCGCTGGCGGAGCGCGCGGGAGCCGACGAAACAGGAGTCATGACGCTCGCAGGAAAATGCCGGTCGTCGATGCGTCCGGGTTCGGCCACGAGGGTAAGCACGCGGGCTTACATAAGGCTTTCCCGAAGCTTAGATCAAGCTTCGGTCGCGAATGTCGGCTATCGTGGCACCGTAGGAAAAGCCGATCTGCCGCGCGAACGCGCCTTGTGGCACCCTACCCGGCCTTACGATCCATATCTGTGGGAGCCACGGCACTGTGGGAGAACAAACGAGGGCGGAGCTCCCGACGAACGACCAGCCGCTAGCCGGCAAGCCTGCGCTCTAACGTGACCCTGTTCCGTCGCGCGGGTGGCCCCCTGCTGTCTGTCGTATTGCTGTGCCTGGCGCTGTGGGCGCTGAAGGCCATGGCCAGCGAGGTGACCTATCGCCAGATCGGCGGCTATGTCCACGCGCTGCCCAACAGCGACATCGCCCTGGCCATCCTGCTGACCGGCCGGCTTCGCCGTGATGACGCTCTACGACTGGTTCGGCCTGGCCAGCGTGGGCAAGCGGCTGCCGGCCCGCCGGGTCGGCCTGATCTCCTTCATCAGCTATGCCTTCTCCAACGCGCTGGGCATGTCGCTGCTGGTGTCCGGGTCCATCCGTTACCGTTTTTACGTGCAGGCCGGCCTGACCCCCGGCGAGATCGCGCGCGTGGTGCTCTACACCACCCTCAGTTTCTGGCTGGGGTTGGCGGCGATCACGGGCGTCACCCTGCTGCTGGTGCCCATCCCGCCCGAGGTGCCGCTGTCGGGCCTGCGGATTCCGCTGGCGATCGTGCTGACGCTGGTGCCATTGGCCTGGTTCGTGGCGTCGCTCACCGTGCGCCGGCCCATCCGCCTGTGGCGCTGGGCGATCGCCACGCCCACGCCCGGCATGGCGGCCCGACAGATCCTGATCGGCGCGCTGGACTGGGGCCTCGCCTCGGGGGTGCTGTACGTGCTGATGCCGGAGGCGATCTCCGGTGGCTTCGGCCACTCCTGGCCATCTTCGTGCTGGCCCAGATGGCGGGCCTGATCAGCCACGTGCCAGGCGGCCTGGGTGTGTTCGAGGCCGTGATGCTGGCCGGCTTCGGTGCCACCGGCGACCACGGGCTGGAAGCCCCCATCCTCGGCTCGCTGGCGGCCTTCCGCGCCGTCTATTACCTGCTGCCACTGGGCGTGGCAACCGTGCTGGTGATCTGGCGCGAGATCCGGGCACTGCGCCATGCGGCCATGATCGCCCCCTGGTTCAGCGGGCTGTTGCCGCCGTTCTTCGCCGGCCTCACCCTGGTCGCGGGCGCGGTGCTGCTGTTTTCGGCGCCACGCTGGCTATCCCCGGCCGCATGGAGATCCTGCGCGGGTTCGTGCCGCTGCCGCTGGTGGAGGTATCGCATTTCCTCTCCAGCGTGGTCGGCATGATGCTGCTGATCCTGGCCCGCGGCCTGCAACGACGGCTGGACGCCGCCTACGTGCTGACGCTGGTGCTGCTGGTGCTCGGCGCCATCCTGTCGATGCTCAAGGGTATCGACTACGAGGAAGCCACCCTGCTGTCGCTGCTGGCCCTGGCGCTGGCGCCGGCCCACCGGCACTTCTACCGCCGGGCCTCGCTGTTCCGCGCCAGCTTCTCGCCCGGCTGGGTACTGGCCATCGGCGCCGTGCTGGCGTGCTCCACCTGGCTGGTGTTCTTCAGCTTCAAGCACGTCGAATACAGCAACAACCTGTGGTGGGAGTTCAGTTTCCACCACGGTGGTGCACCACGTGCGCTGCGGGCGCTGGTGGGTGCCACGGCCGCCCTGCTGCTGTTCGGCCTGGCCAACCTGATTCGCCGGCGCGTGCCCGGCGCACGCGCCCCGGCGATGCGGAACTGGCCCGTGTGCTGCCGCTGGTCAAGTCGTTCGACTCCGCCCAGGCCCACCTGGCGCTGGTCGGCGACAAGATGCTGCGCTTCGCCCCGGACGACCGCGCCTTCATCATGTACGACGTGGAAGGACGTAGCTGGGTGGCCATGGGCGACCCGGTGGGCACCGACGAGGACGCGCGCCGCGAGCTGGTCTGGAGCTTCCGTGAGGAATGCGAGCGCGCCGGCGGCTGGCCGCTGTTCTACCAGGTACGCCCGGCCGACCTGGACCTCTATCTCGACGTGGGCATGAGCCTGCTGAAGATCGGCGAGGAAGCCCGCGTCCGCCTGGAGACCTTCAACCTGGACGGCAAGTCGAAGAAGACGCTGCGCGGCACCGTCAACAAGCTGCAACGCGACGCCCTGCGCATGGAGATCGTGCCCGTGAGGACGTGCCCGCGCTGCTGCCCCGCCTGAAGGTGATCTCCGACGCGTGGATGGGCGACAAGAAGGTGCGCGAGAAGCGCTTCTCGCTGGGCCTGTTCGATGAACGCTATCTATCCCGCACGCCGATGGCCGTGGTGTGGCAGGGCGACCAGCCGGTAGCCTTCGCCAACATGTTCCTTACCGCGTCGATGGAAGAAGCGTCCGTCGACCTCATGCGCCACCTTCCCGAGGGCCCCTCCGGCATCATGGATTTCCTGTTTATCGAGCTGATGTCGTGGTCCAAGGCCCAGGGCTACCGCTGGTTCAACCTGGGCATGGCCCCCCTGTCGGGCCTGCAGAACCGCCGTACCGCGCCCCTGTGGAGCCGCTTCGGCGCCATGGTGTTCGGCCGCGGCGAGCGCTTCTACAACTTCCGTGGCCTGCACCGCTACAAGGAAAAGTTCGACCCCGAGTGGGAGCCGCGCTATATCGCGGTGCCCGGCGGCATCGCGCTGCCGCTGGCGCTGGCCAACGTGGCCAGCCTCATCTCTGGCGGCCTGGGCGGGGTGGTGCGCCGGTGAGCAAGCCAAAGAGGAGCGTCATGCGCATCGTGCTGTCGTGCGTGGCCGGCGTCATCGTGCTGGCCCTGCTGGCCTGGCACCCCTGGACCCACGCATCGATGGAGAAATCCACGGTGGAGTTGCCGGCACTGGCCCCCGCGCCGGCCGGACAGGAAGACCTGCTGGTGGTCATCTATTCCGGCGACGGCGGCTGGTGGGACCTGGACCAGCGCCTGGGCGCGGTGTTCACCGGTCGCGGCCTGCCCGTGGCCGGGGTCAGCACCTTCAAGTATTTCTGGCGTTACCGCTCGCCGGAGGAATCCGCCCACGATCTGGACGGTCTGCTGGATCGCTACACCAGGCAGTGGAACAAGCAGCGCGTGCTGCTGATCGGCTATTCGTTCGGCGCGGACGTGCTACCCACCATCGTGGGCCGGCTACGCCCCGACAACCGGGCGAAGCTGGCCCAGCTGGTGCTGTTGTCGGCCAGCCGCGACGTGAATTTCGAGATCGAGCTCGAGGGCTACATGCAGCAGGGCTGGTGGACACGCACACCCATAACTTCCTGCAATGGTTGAATCCCGTGGTGCATACCGACGCCATTCCGCCCATCATGGCGCTGGGCGGCCGGCCACCGATGGCGTGCTACTACGGCACCGAGGACGCCGACGACAGCGGCTGCACCGATCCGAAGCTGCCGTCGTTCGTCACCGTGTACAAGAAGCCGGGTTCGCACCACTTCGACGAGAACTACGAATCGCTGGCGACGGAGCTGCTGCAACGTATGCCGCCGAAGACCTCCACGTCGCCTTAACATTTTTAAGGCGCCTGGCACCTTTTCGGCTGTCACGGAACCTTCACCGGCGCGCCACTCAAACTTTCTTCTTTTCGGTGCAACTTGCCTCCAAGGCGGGGAGTACGACTGGAGAAGGTTTATGCAACGCACACCGGGACAACGCGATTACGGCTCCTCCGACTGCGCTCACCTGCGCAGCCTGGCCAGCCGCGGCCTGCCGCCTTCATCGCCCCAGGCGAGGCCTGCGGGCAGCAAGCACAAGGATCGTCCGGAGGGCGGCCGGGTCGCTGTGCCGGCCAACCCGAACCGCGGCAAGCTTGCCTCGACGTAAGCCTAAGCTGGCGCTTTTGTAAGGAAAATAGCAGCCAACTTTAAGAATCCTCCTATATCCGTCATCGGACCAGCCAAGGAAGATAGCGTTACGCCCACCGGCTCAAACCGGCGGGCCAACGTATCGCCGATGACCGATCCGACGGCAGGATGCCGTCTGTCCCTAGAATCAGGATCGATCCCCCCCTTCATCGGCGGTGGCGCTGCGCCGGCTTCGCCGGGCCGCGTCCTGGTGGTCTGACCACCCGACCCAGGGACGGTCGTCATGGCCCTCCGCGTGAGCGCGAGGGCCATGTTTTTTTGTAGCATGGCCCCATGGGTTGCCTACCGATTCCCCTTTTCGCGCTGCTCGGCTTCGGGCTGGGTTATTTGATCGACGATCGTCCCGGCTCGCTCTGGGGCGGTGGCGTGGGACTCGTCATCGGGTTGGTCGGCACGGCGTTGGTGGTTCGCGCGATGCGGCGGGCGAACCGGCCGGGCTAGCGGACGTTGCCATACGCCTGCCGAAGCTGATCGGGCGAGCCCGGCGGAATCCACGACGCCAGCACGGCAGGCGCGTCGGCGTTGGCCGGGGCCACCGACACCTGCACCGCCTCGACGATGTCGCGCGCCGCCCCCGCCACCCGCAGCATGACCGTCAGGGCATTGCCCTGCTTGGTCCAGCCGACAAGGTTACTGGGGAGGACGCGGCAGGCGGGCTGGCCCCCGTCGAAGAGAATCAGGGCGCCTGAGTCGATCTCGTCCATCGTGTGCATGGTTTGCTTCCTGACAGGGGCCGCCCGGTGGGCCGAGGGCTATTTTCTCAGGAGGGGTTGGCTTACGTCTGTCGGGGGAGACCTACACAATTTCGGTGAGCTGTACATTACTTGCATTGCAACTTGCATCGCACTAATCGAAATCCCGAAAACACAGACTTCGGACACCTGCGTCCACGATGCATTTGCCTATCAGCTAGACGGCCAAGCATTAAGGTGCCCTCAGATTTTTTGGCGTCAGCGGCCCGACAGGCAAGCCTTGTCCAGCGAATAATTCATGAAAGAGTTTGCGTGGGATGCCGCGTCATCCAACGACGCAAACATCTGGAACCCCGCGCCAGAAACGAATTGACGCTGTTGCACGTCGGTTGTGAAACCAAAGATTGCAAGGTCCGCATCCCTGTCTCCCATCCACATCCAGGAACGGTCGTCCGGCAGGATGATGAAGCGATGGGACACGTCGTAGGGGGACAAAGATGGCCCAGCGTGGTCGTCCTGCATCAGAAAAGATTCGATGGCATCTGGATCATCTTCAC
This sequence comes from Leptodermis oblonga, assembly GCA_016801395.1. Classification (NCBI taxonomy): domain Eukaryota; kingdom Viridiplantae; phylum Streptophyta; class Magnoliopsida; order Gentianales; family Rubiaceae; genus Leptodermis; species Leptodermis oblonga. The sequence goes on from VMRK01000591.1 coordinate 341,586, forward strand.
CTGTTGCCACCAGTCCTCCGAAGGACCCGGCGTCGGCGAAATAATCCGCTGGGTCTGGAATCGTAAAGAACATGGCGAACGGCCGCGAATCGTTTCTTGCCGACCAGGCGCAAGCTTCGCGGATGGTTTCAGGCAGGAAAAGGGCTGTGTAGTCGGAGTAGGAAAAGAATTTGCAGGCACGACCGACAGCATGTTCGAACGGCCGCTCAGGGTCGTCACCGGACAAGGTGGTCCAGCGACAAATTTCAGCATTGTCGACAAGAGGACTGAACATCATGGCCCGGTTCTTTGCCAGAAACGCAACTTTGCGATGGGATCAATCGCGCGGGCAAATCCAATATAACGAGGAAACTTCTGCAGAAGAAGTGGACCGCCGACACGCCTTCGTAGTCATTCAAGAAATCTTTGGCTAAGGCTCTCGACTTGCGAGGCAGACAGCCCAGTGAGCACCAACGCCGAAGCGTCCCAGATGACGCACTCAAACACTGCGCCAGTCAACTGTACAGAAGGGGAATTGGTGCTCCAAAGCTCTGAATTGCCATCGGCATAGGGCGGCATTGCAACGAAGGGACGCTCGCCTGTAGGAACGGCGCTAAAAACAGCCCATGACATGCTGAGGTCGGGATCAAAGAGCAGCTTTTCTAGAGCCGCCCCTTCGATCCAGCAGTTATTGAGGTCGATCGGCCATGGAAAGCCTTCGATGTTAGAGATGTACCAGTCAAACTCGATGACTCGCAGTCCAATCACATTCAATATCGAGGAAATCTTGGGGAGCGGCGTTCTCTCAATGATTATTCTCATGAGTCGTTACCTCTTCGCTAGAGTATCGGCGCAGTAGGAGTAGGAGGCAACGGCTGCGCAGGACCATGCTGGGGTTCCACCGGTGGGATTAGGCACATACTGATGTTCGTGTGGGTCAGTATGCTGAGAAGGTCGGCCATGGTCAGTGAAATCAACGTCTCGCACTGGATTTCCTTCTCTATCGAATTCCCGAGCTTGGTCGTAATCCCCGCGTCGGCCCGACTGCCTACCCAACTGCGAATAAGGCCCCGTGGCATCTGGATCTGGAGTTGGACGCCCATTGACGTCTCTCGGCAAAGGTCTGTCAGGGAAGGCACTTTGAGAGCTAGCCGCAGAATCAGCAGCTACCTCAGCATCTGCGCTTTCAGCTGCCGCCACGACATCTGCACTTGCCTCCCCCAAACCGCCGCTTCCACAGCAGCCGTCGCAGGCAAGAGTTCGGGACCAAGCTCAGGCGCGACAATGGACAAAATTACCGCAACACTGGCAAGCGCTTTGCCTGAAGCGCCTTGGTTGATTGCAGCCTGTTTAGCGGTATCACCGGGGTAGTACAAACACTGAGCACATTGACGTCCGTCGGGATCGACATGCGTACTCGGGTTGTTCCCAACATAGCTATAGCGGCTAAATCCATAAATATCGCCAACCGCGAGCGTCGCAGGATCGGTACTTGTGAAGCGCCCCAAGTCCGGGTCGTAATAGCGTGCCTGCATGTAAACCAGGCCGGAATCCACATCATTCACATGCCCCGTATACCCCGGCCCTTGCTCCGGCGTACCCAGCGCCTGCGTGCCGTAAGGACGGTAATCCGCACTACTGAGGATATTCCCCGACGCATCAGCCTTCGCCAGCACCGTCCCCTGCGGACTCGTGTAGTAGTAGGTGATCGTCTCCGCCGCATGGGCAACGCCCATGCTGGCGCAAACCATCGCCATCAAAAGCAGCAATGCTGTCAGCCACGCCGACCCCGGCCGCAAGCAACGACGAACGATCGACATCGCGGAAGTTTCCATCATCACGCTCCTGTGCCGGGTCATCACGGGCTCACACTGTTGGACGGGCTGTAGGCGGAGCAGCCCACGGCGTTACACGCGCGCACTTTGTAAGTCAGCGTGACGCCGGGTTGCTGCAGCGAACTGTAGGACAGCCCCGAGTCGTTGTAGACCAGGGTGTTGTTCTCCATGAGCTCGTAGCGCGTAGCGATGCCTGCGCCGTCCACTTGACCAGCACCGTGGGCTTGGTCGGACCGTGGTAGGTCGTAGTGAAAGTCGGCGCCGCCGTGCCGATGGCACGAGGATACCGTTACGGTGGTCACATTGCTCCAGGGTCCACACGACAGATCGTTACACCCCTGAACCTGATAGGCGTAAGTTCCATTGCCACGACCTGAAACGGACCAACTGGTTGCCGCGTTCCATTGGACACGTTGGAAGCCACCCCCGTTGACCGACTCGCCAAGGTTGTAACTAGTTCCATCACTTACAGCAGACCAGCTGATGGTGTAGGCGCCCGTGTTACTCGTGCCACCACCGTGATGGTCGGGGCCCCCGGTGTCCGCATCACGCTCACCGCACCGCTGGTCGCGTAGCCGCCACAACCGTTCGCATTGCACGCACGCACCCGATACCACCAGTTGCTCGACGCACCTTCGGACACGGTCGTGGAGGTATTAGTCCCAGACCATACATTGGTCCAGTTGCCATCACTGCTGTGGTCCACTTGGTATGAGGTGGCATAGGTCGTCGCGGGCCAGCTCACCGCCACGGCGCCCGTCGAGTTGGCGGGCACGCTGATACTGGCCGGGGCCGGCGGAATATGGGCAATGGTGACCGCATTTGATGTGGTGGGCGAGCTGCATCCGTTGGCGTTGCATGCCGAAGCGCGGAACTGGTAGACGCCGTCACCCGGAGCACCCCACGACGTATTGGGCGCCGTGCCGTTATAAAGCAACGACCAGCCACCATTGTTTATGGAGTACTCCGCCTTGTAGCTCGTCGTGTTGGTGGTGGCTGGCCAGCTGACCGCGATGTTCGACAGGTCACTGGCAGGCGTAGCTGTCACCGAGGAGGGCGAGGAAGGCGCCAGCGTGGATGGCGGGACAACGAAGCTTCCGGACTGGGCCAGGCATTGTTGTAGCCGCCCGTGAGCGAGATGCCGTACACATAGATGGCCTTACCGGCATACTGAACACGCTGGGCCTCTGTCAGCGGGATGCTAAAGCGATGCTTCGTCCCGCTCGAGTGGCACGCCGTCTGCACGGCCGCCTCGCTGGGTTGATTCGCCGTGAACCCGCCGACCATGGTGGCTGCTTCACCCGGAGAACTCACATACAGATGCACATCGATCGATGCCGCTAGACCACTGGCGCAAGCCCAGCCGGTGATGGTGGCATTCGCCCCCGTCGTCACCCCATCAATGTTGCCCATCACGACCGACGTCGTAGCCTTCCGACTGGCGACAAGAGTTTTGCCCAAGTAGACATAACTGGTGCCGTTGGTGCTGCCGTTGTCATACTCCCACATCAGCTGACCGCTGCTGCTATAGGCGTAATAGGTCGTGCCGGACGACGTGACCGCCTTCACCCGGTGACCGGTGGCGTCATACAGGTAGTCGCCTTTGCCGTTGACCGAGAGCAGCCGATTGGCCAGGTCGAAGGTCATCGCCTGGCTGTCCTTGGTCGTGGTGTTGCCCTGCGCGTCGTAGGTAAAGCTGTGCACGGTGGCGCCGTTGTTGCTGATCGTACTCAGCAGGTTGTTGGCGTCGTAGTTGTAGGTGTTGCTGCCATTGCTGTTGGTCAGGCTTCGCAGGTTGTTCAGCGTGTCGTAGGTGTAGGTTTCGCTGCCCCATAGGTTAGAGGCGGTGGCCGACACCAGGCGGCTCAGGCCGTCGTAGGTCATCGCACGGGTGCGCTGCGCCGAACCCGACTGGTCGGTAATCGACAGGATGTTGCCCACCTTGTCGTAGCCGACGTCTTCGCTGACCGCGATCTTGGCGGACGTGCCGAAGCTGAAGTTGGACAGCAACTGCCGCGCATTCTTGCTGGCCGAATACAGCGCGCCGTTGCCCAGCGTGTAGGCCTGCACCGCACCGTCCGGGAAATACGTCGCGCCGCTGACAAACGAACCCGCCGTCGTCGGTTGACCCAGCGCATTGGGCGCCATCGCCACTGTGTTGCCATCGGGATACTGCACGCTGGCCAGGTGGCCATTGGCGTCATACCCGTAGCCCAGCGTCCAGGACCAGCCGTCCACCGACAGCGCTTCGGCCGTGAGCAGGCCAAGCTTGTTGCGACCGTAGGACCAGCCTACGGTACCGGTGCTGTTGGCGTTGCTGGACGAGGTGGCCGACGTCGACGTCGCAGGCCGGCCCAGCGCATCGTAGGTAAAGCTCGTGGCCAGCGTGCCATTGGGATAAGCCACCGAGGTGACGCGGTTCATCGCGTCGTAGGCGTTGGTCGTGCGGGCCGCCGTGCGACCTGGTTGTAGCCGCACCCGGTGCCGTTGAACGACTGGCCGGCCGCGCTCCACACTACGTTGTCGGCGCCGTCATACGCCGCCATGGTGCTGCCTGTTTCCGGCTCCCATGAACGACAGAGTCGGTGCTGCGCGTCATAGGTCATCGTGCGCGTGACACCTCCCTGCGTGAGCGAAAGCACGTTGCCATAAAGATCTCGACTGATGACCTGAGAGACACCCTCCGGCGCGTCAACCTGCACGACCGCATCCATGCTCGGCGTGTCGAAAGCCTGGAAGTGCGAAACGGTGAGGTTCTGATTAGCGTCCGCCACACGCCTCGCACCGCCCGTGACATACGCCATGGTGGAAACGAGGTTGCCCTGCTCCGAGGCCTGGATGCTGGTCACGGGCCGACCCAGGACGTCATAAGCCGTTGCCCTTCCGGTATCCATGCTGGCGCGATCCGGTGTCCCGGAGACCGCATAGGACTCGAAGGTTTTTCGACCTGCCCAGTCGTAGTCGGTGCGCGAGGAGGTGGCCAGCCCGCTGCCCGCATCCGATTGCGTCGAGATCACCGGGCGCAACAGGACATCGAAATCCGTCCGCTGATTCAGGTTGCCCTGTGTGGCGGTCCGCACCCAGTGATTGCCGCCCATACCGCGGGCATCGGGGGAGAACACGTAGCTATAGGTCTTGGGCGCCCACGCCGTACTGTCGCCGGTGGGGTAGTCGATGCGTGCGATGCGACCGATGGCGTCGTAACCGTAGCTCGTGGTCGCGCCCGCCTGATCCGTGATCGCCGCGATCTGACCCAGGCCATCGACCGTCACCGCCTGGCTGGTGCCGTCCGGGTAGCCGATGCTGGTCGGAATACCGCGGGTGTAGTTTACCCAGCGTGGTGGTCTTGCCATTGCCGTCGGTGAAGCTGGCCAGCTGGCCTTGCCCGGTGAAGGTGTAGCCCATCACCTTCACCCCGAACCGGTCGCGCTCGGTCGGCGTCGCGGTGGCGCTGTCGTAGAGCATCTGGCTGACCGTCTCGCCCGTGCTCAGGTTGATCGACTGCGCCGGCAGGCCGATCACCCAGAGGCCAGCGTTATCGGTGTAGGTGGAGCGATCGCTGACGCTGTAGCCGAAGTTGTTGGACCGGGTGACGTCCTGGGGGCGTGCAAACGCGTCGAACGCGGTGGCGTTCCAAGTGTAGACGTCCGGCGTGGTGCTGGCCGAGGGGTCCATCGTGATCTGCTGCGTGGCCTTGGGCAACTGCTCCTGCAACTGCGCGGTGTTGACGCGCAGTTGCGGTGCGTAGCCCCAGGGATGGGCATAGGCTCCGGACCGGGCGTCCTGGGCCGGCGTCGGATTGACGTAGGCATAGGCCGTCGAGCGGCGTATCGCAGACGAGGGCCCACTGTCGTAAACGTCTTCTTTCAGCAGCTGACTCTCGGTCCAGTCGTAGCGGTTGGAGAAGGTGCTCCGCTCCAGGTGACCATCCGGGTAGCTGACATCCGTGGACACCTGGGTGGCACAGGCGGTCGAGGTGCAGTCCTTGGACCAGCTTTCGTTTGCCGGGGAGTAGCTGTAGCTCCAGGACAAGCCGCCGGCGGGAAGCCCCGTGCCCGAGAGCGTGCGCTGGGTGATCGCGATGCCATACGACGCGTTGGGCACGGCCGCCCAGGTGCTTATGCCGTTCGGGGTGGCGGCCATGTTGGGCCGGCCATGCATTGCTGGGGCACATAGGAGCGACCGCGCTTGAGCGGTGCGACCGTGTAAGACGCCGCCAGGCCCGACGGATGCGTGACCGTCGCGGTGAACGTGCTGCTGACGTTGCCAGGCACGCCCACGGCCGCACAGGTGCCGCCGGACTCACGCGAATCCACCCAGGCCCCGTTGAACGGATCGAAGTTGTAGCCCCAGCTGCTGCCGTCCGGCTGCTGCACCGACGTCAGGGTGTAGACGAGGTTGGCGGTGGACTTGACGTAGCTGTAGGTCCAGGTGCGGTTGCCAGCGGCACCCCCTGCTCGGTGATCGTGCTCACGCGGTGGCTACTGGCGCCCGTGCTGGCGTCCGTCTCGTAGGTCAGCGTCACATGGCGACCGTCTGACGCAGCGATGTCCGTGACATCGTCGCCGCTGTAGGTATAGGTCACCGAGTTGCCGAACCGGTCTTCGATGCGGGTCACCAGCATCCGGCCTTCGCGACGCAGCAGCAGGTCTTCCGCCGTGGCGAACACGTGGAAGCCCGAGCGCGCGGCGGTGGGACTCGAACCCAGCGGACGCGTCAACGACGGCATGTAGCGGTACGCGATGTGATCGAGCCAGTACTTCGTGCCATCCGGGGAGACCGCGAGAAAGCCTCGATCGCGGTGTCGTTGGCTGCATGCGCCAGGCAACCGACTGCCCAGTTGCCACGGGTCACGATGGGATAGGTCAGGCCCGCGACGCCGGCCTGGCCGGTTGGCCGTCGAGCGCACCAGCAGGTCCTGGCTGGCCTGACCCGGGAGCGCAGCTGGTAGCCCTGCCACCAAGTCTGCGGCTCCCAGTCCGAGCGTTTGGAGTCCCCGTTGGGCGCGGCCACGCTGGGGGGCCGTCCAAAGCTTGAGCAGATGGCGCCCGGGTTGGTTCGAGGCGACCGCCAGCCCGGCACGTTGTTCTGCTGGGCCGTGACCGTAAAAATCTGGGCAGGTCCATATCCCAGTCGCCGAAGGCCCGCGCCTGCAGGTCGGGGCGATCCTCGACGCCGTGGAAACTGAAGCTGCGGCCCAGCGTCAGTGCCGGGCCGGTGCCGGTCAGCGATACATCGGTCTGAGAGAAGGATAGGATCCGTCGTAGAGGCTGATCTTCTCGCCGAAGGGCGTGTCACCAGGGGTTGGATGTCCTCATTGACCTTGATGAGCTTCTTGTACTCATCTTCGGGCTTGACCGTGGTTTGCGCACCGGCCGCGAAGGGCAGCGCCAGCGCGACGACATCGACATTCCGAGCGCCATACGCGCCCACGAGCGCACAACGGGCGCTCGCCCTGGTGGACCCTGTCATCGTGCTTCCCCTGGCCGTGAGCGATTGCTCAGGACGAGGAATGTAGGCGTCCCTTTTTTACAGCGTCAAGGCAAGGCAGACATAACGCCGGACCGGTAAACCTAGCTCTTTTCGGCAGGAAACGCAGATGCGGCAATCCCTTACCAGGCATCACGCTTATCAGTTGTAGTCTTTCCCCTACACAGCACGGTGGCTAACGCCTACACAGGTGCGACTACGTTCTCAACGCGTGCCGCCGAAAAAAACACCGACACGCCCAGGCCCGCAATCACCGAAGGCCCACGGCTACCGATCCGGTGCAACGCATAGGCATCCAGCTGCGCATGGTCACCGATGGTGTACGCCACGCCACCGCCCGCCTGCACTTCGTTGCCGTCTTCGGCGTCATGGATGGCATCCGCCTCCAGGTAGGCCATCCAGTTCTCACCGAACTTGCGCCCGAAGGTGGGTGCCAGTGTCCAGCTGTTGCGACCCTTCAGGCGGTCCACGTTGGCATACAGGGTGTTCTGATGGGTCTCGTCGACCTGCCACTGGCCGGTGGCGCCCAAACTGACTTCCCCGGGCGCCGTTGCCGAAGTCCTTGTCGCCATTCGCAAACGTGACATTGCCCAGCGCCGCCCAGCTGAAGTTGCCGCCGTCGTTGGCACCACCGGGGGCGATCTTTAGGCCGACACCGGTGTCGCCATGGCCTACGGCGTGTCGGCGTGAGCCCATGCCGCGCTCTTCCAACGGTTCCATGCCGAGC